>CATIWK010353258.1:0-12258 GCA_949634005.1 Mallotus japonicus
AAGTTGTAGATGAGAATAAATAAACATATTTTCTATTTTCTAAAAAATGGAAAATAATTTTCAATTTCTAACTAGTAAACATGTTTTACAAATTTTCTATGAAAATGAAAAGTTTTGATTTTCTTTGAAAAATGAAAACAGAAAATATTTCTCTATAAGTAAACGGACCCTAAATGTCCTAAGGGAAAACCTCTGAGCAACTGTTCCTATGGCTAGATTTGTGGCTCTAAAAGTCACAAATTACCCAAAGAGGAAAAAACATAATCCTCACTCTTAAAGAGCCTATGAGAGGTTTTAGAATCTCTGCTCTTATGTTAAGAAGAACTATACCCTCTAGGTCAACCTTTGATTCTAGTCCATCAGATTAACTCCCAAGGAGATTTGTAGAAATTCCTACAACACCAATAGAGATTCCTAAAGCATCTTTAGAAATACCGAGATCCTCTTCAAGGGAAGATGAAAATCAATTATTAGGAACTCAAAGGATTATTGGTACAAAGAAATTAGTTTACCCATTTACGCAGAAGATAAGAAAAATTAAGAAGAAAGTGTTAAGGTAATAAGACATGCCACATTGACCCCTAAAATAGTAAAAGAAATTCAAAACAATTGCTCAATATAGATCAATCCCCTTTCAAGAAATTTGGAATATGGTTTCACCTATTCTAATGGTATAGGATATCTTTAGGCTCAATAATGTAAGTTTGAGTACTTATATTTCACTAACATTCAAATTTACATGCTATTATAATTATTCTTTAGATGTGTTGATTGATATAGGAGCAACTATCAGCAATGCAAGACCAAATGTACTTTCTGATAAATGGTGGCATCCATTGGCTAAGCCTATGGTTTTACGCATGGTAGAGAAGAAGTGAACTTTGTAACGCATTATGCACAAAAGGTTTATGTTATCATTTCTAGAAAACAATTCACCAATGATAAGATGCTATCATTCCCTGAATTAGATGCAGATATAATCTTGGAAAATGCTTTTTTAAAGGGGAAAAAAGAAAACCTTCCTTTTATACAAGATGAAACGTTTGTTTCTATTACAGGTGTACAAATTCTAACCTTATAAAAATCAAAACTAAAACTAAAATTTGGATGCTAACCAATTAAAGTTTCTGAATTTTGTGAAATCATTGCATGTGAACCAGTATACAGAATGCGAGTACAGTGAGGTGAGTCATGGATGGATTGTCTATTTGAATTAACTGAATCAAATCAATCGAGAGAAATATTGAAAAGTGGTATCTATTGGGACAACCATCTGAAAAATATGATTACTGGATCAAATACACTGGACCTCCATCTTCTAAAATCACTTTAAGTGAAATCATACCTATAAGTTGGGGAGAATAATTTGGAGATGAAAATCCAAAAAAGGTGAGTAATGCCTCTTAGTATGAAGAATTGTGTGGCAAAACACAAGGCATAATAGAAAAACCTATTATGTGAAAAGTAGAGTTAGTAAAACTAAAATGGAATAAATTCTTAATAAAGCTAGTTGATAACTTTAGTGACGATTTATTAAAGTTATGGGTTCTAAATGGTATAAAGGCTAAATTAGAACTGAAAAATCATAACACTATCAATCGAGCCAAGAATATAACATATTTTAAAGAGATGATAGAGGAATTTGATAAGTAAATTCATGAATTGCTCGAACAAGGTTTGATTAGAGAATGTGTGAGCCTATACTCTATTCCAGCCTTTATGGCTATTAACTATGTAGAGCAAGTGCGAGGAAAAGCACGAATGGTTGTAAACTATTGTCATGTAAATTAGGCTACCAAAGATTATGGCTATAACATTCCTGCGACAAGGGATGTAATAGACAAGTTAAGTCTTAAGAAACCTTTCATTTTTTCTAAATTTGATTTAAAAAGCTGTTATTGGCATATAAAAATTGAGGAATACTTAAACCCCTAACAACCTTTAATGTGCCTTAAGGAATGTATGAATGGTTGGTTATGCCATTCATATTAAAAAAATGCCCTATTGCCTTAAAAGCATTATCTATTTTGCGTAGAAAAATGCCCCAGGCATTTTTCAACGCAATATGGATAATGCTTTTAAGACATTAAAAAAGTTTTGAATGGTCTATATGGATGATGTGTTAGTTTTCAGTAATAATGAAGAACACATGAGTCACCTAGAACAAGTGACTAATATCTTCCGAAAGGAGGGTATGATTCTATCAGAAAGAAAGATATAATGGTTTAAGGAAAAAATAAAATTTTTAGGGATAGAAATATTAAAAGGAAAAATTTAAATGCAAAGTCATATCTTTGAAAAGATTATTAACTTTCCTAACAAATTGGAAGATAGGAAGTAAGTTCAACATTTTTGTGGACTTGCTAACTATACTAGACAATTCGTAAAAGATCTCTCAACATACCTAGAACGGATTCAGAAGAAAACCTCTGATAAAAATCCTTGGTACTGGGATGATTAAGATACTCAGGCTGTAATCCAAATAAAAGAAAAAAGGAAAAATTACCATGCTTCAATTTTCCATCGGATACAAATGAGTTGGTCTTGGAGATAGATGCTTCAGAAAGTCCTTAAAATTAAAGGAAGAAAATTTGAACCTATATGTAAGTAATGGTATGAAATTTTTAAAGGTGCTAAGTTAAACCATCCAATATCCATGAAAAGAAAGTTTTAGCTGTGAAAAATATGATTAAAGCATTTTGTATATTTTTAGCACCTAAAAGGTTCATTTTAAGAACAGATTCAAACTATATGAAAATGTTTATGAACCTGAACTTCAAATAGGCTAGGTAAACTAGACTTTAAGGTTTCAAGACTGGTTTAATTATTACAAATTTAATATTGAATATATTCCATCTAATAAAAATGTAATAGATGATTCTCTTTCTTGTGAACTTTTAAATTTTTCAAATGGAGTCTACTGCCAAGAACAAATTATTTTGGGTGTGCAAAAGGCAAGGGCATTGAAGGAAGTAGTTCCCTTAGAAGCAAAAAAGGGAGGAGAATGAGGGCGTAAGCTGTGGTCCCAAATTAGGACGAAGAAGAAAACAAAGATATTTAAAGATGTTCTTTGATGGCTGAGTTAACAAGTAAGTCATATCTCCACAAATGCCCAAACAAAAGGGACACAACGAATTCAAAAGAATTATTAAATTCGAGCAAGGAGCATAGTAAAGGAAAGAGTACATATACTTTCTTCCTCCAAAGGAACAAAAGAAAATAAAATCCAAAGACCCATACTACAAAGCCATAGGAGCTACAGAATTTGGATTAACCAAAGAAGAAGATGAAAAAATCATAAAAGGAAGAAGAAGGTCAAAAGGAATATGAACAAGCTTCATCAGAGTAAAAAATTTCTGAGGTCACAAAAGAAGAAGAAGATCTTTTAGATGATCTTCTTGAAGATGAACTTGAATTAAAAGATTCTGAAAAATAATTTGGAGATATTAATCTTGGAAGATTTCTTGAATTGCTAGAAAATTCTAAAGATAAACAATCATGGTATTACTGTGAAGACTTTGATAGTTTTGGTATTTCAAAAGAAAGTTCTATGATATGTGTAGGATTAAAAGGAGTTCTTTAGAAAAAAGATTACATGCAAATGGCACATTTCATGGAAGAAGCTGCTAAGTACATCCAGTCTTTAGAAAAGCAACTTGGAATCTGTTCAACAAATGAAGAAGATTTTCTTGAAGATATTTTTAAGAGGAAACTTCTTGAAAGCATGAAACAATATCTACCTCATGACACAATATACATCCTTTAGAAGAAGAGCATTGATTTGATAGATCGCTCTTTACAGGAGTGTTCAACGTTACGTCTCTATATTCATTGGTAGTCATATGGATGGCCTAGTTTGCAAATAGAAGTAGATATGGTGACAAAAAGTTTAAAATTTATCAAAGCTGAACTGACATCAATTTTAGAAGTAGATTTAGATGGTCCACTATCAGTATTCCTATAAATTGTGCAAGATGCTCTTAATATGATTTAAAAAAAATCATTCAGATTTGTTACAGTTTATGTTGCTAGCACAATTATGGAATATAAAGAGGATGGTACGATCCGATATCCTTATCAATTTAATATCTACGTCCTATTACATGTAGATAGCTTGTGGAACCATAGAAAGTTAATGGCCAAAGCATGAAATTGATATGAAAAATGTATGAAGAGGTAAAATTGGCTAATAAAACTCTTTACATTGAGTTCGTTAAAAAAATTTTAGAGAATATAGCATTCAATAAAGAATATTGTATTCTCTAAGATGGTAGGATATCTGTTACCATCTAGTCTAGAGACCTTCTTGAATTTAACAATGAAAGGTTCATTGATGGATGAAAAAGAAGCAAGGAAGTTGTTTCTGAGATTAGTAGACAAAGACTTTAATCTGAATTTCAAATTCGAGTCCTTTAAGATTTAAAAGAAGATAGCTGAAAACAAAGAATAGTACCTGGTAGCCCAAAAAGATAAGGCAATCCAAGAAAAGGATAAAGAAAATGACCTTAATTGGGTTTTATATATATACGACTCACAAATGGGGTGACGGTGATGTCATCCATGATGCCAACCTCAGCATGAAATGATTGAGGCATATCTTGTAACCTTATAGTGAAATAATAATGTGTCTTATTTTTAAAGGATAGCAGTAGATTTCTTATCTCTTTGGATTCCATATAGATAAAAGGACATAAAATTCCTTTGTATTATAGTGCTTAAAGATGATTGAAAAATGGAACTAGAGACACCAGTTATTTATACTAATGTGATTTAATAATTTTATCTTTTGAGTTGGAAAATAGTACTAGAGGTACCAGTTACTTCAATGTATTTTTATATAAACTCCTTCTACTTCTGAAGGAAGGAGAGTAGAAATAAAAACTAGACATTTTCTATATCTCTAAAAATATTTTTGTTACTATATACCTTGTTTTTTCACAGTAGTGTTAGCAATGAGTGCTGATTATAAGATCCATATTATTTATTAGGAAAGAAAGCGTAGTCATAGCACAGAAGAACCTTCAGCCAACAAACTATTGTTGCAAGTTACTGTGACAAAAGCTGAAGCTGTTGCGAAAGTTTAGTGGACCCTATTAACTGAAGGTATATATTTCTGCTAGAATAATTGTTTTATTTTGAGTTAAGCATGTTGTTTTAAGACAAACTTGGTGCATTTGCATGTTTTGTTAATGTTAGACGAAATGAGTTTGAGAATTATTTTTTCAAGAATAGAGAACCTTTGGGTCTTGTTGCTAGCTCTCAGTACTTTAACGAGTTTAAGAAGCTGAAAGAATTTAGAATTTTTAGATCTCATCCTTTTTTATCCCTGAGTAGCTCTCTGATTCCGCTTAAGAGAGAGCAAACTCACTTTGAATGGTATGAAAGCCGTGAAAAAAGAGAAGAAAGTGAATTTTTAAAGCTCTTTGTAATAGTGGACTAAATTGTAAAATTAAACCTTTAGGTAGTAAATATATAAATAATGAAAAATAAAGGACAAAAGAGAAAAAATAAAAATTGTAAAAGAACATTTATTGTTTTCTCCAGCCAGTATAGCGGGCCGCTATGTTTATCACTACTCTTATATTATATTGTATGCAAATACGTCATAAGCTGTGGGGTTCGATTTCTCTTGTGGTTGATTTAAAAGGGGAAGACTACCTTCTGTTATGCAGTCCATCAATATTAAGGTCATATGACCCCCAATTTATTTTTTCATTTTCTTATTTTCTTATTTAAAAAAAAAAAAAGCTTATATAAAGAAAACAGCTGCATTGGATTGGTAGCTAGCTCACCAACTTCTCTATGACCATGTTGCATTATATGTATGCATTTTGTTTTTCTTTTTCATCAAAATCTTCAATTCAGAAACAAGTTCCTTTTGTTTATTTAGTTTGGGGTGTGCACTGCAAACCACGCCATTGATGGGCCACATAGAAAATACTGTTTCAACGTACGATAATGACACCAAGCACAAGAAACAATGGATGATAAATTAGATTCGTACCATGAATATTTGGGGAAATATCCATGATTATTCTCAACATTACCCAACACCCCAAAACACTCATTTGATACCAAAACACTATCTTATGTAATTATAGGATCTTCCCCAGCCCCTTTCCTATATTCCAGTTAGGAGTCCGAGTCACAATTCATTTAGGACTTGGGATCTGGTGTAACTGAATTAAAGAGCTGCTCTTCACATTATACAAACAAAAATATATACACTGTGCATGTGAACTTCTGGAGACAATCAACGCACACTGTTCATCGCATTAAACTAACAAAATACAGAACAACAACGTCAAGTAATCAACTTAGTTACGCCAAACTGTATGTATATAATATGGCAATACCTAGCCAAAGGTGTAAATGAGTCTAGCCAATCGAGTTTTAGCTAGCTTGAATTTAGTTTATTTAAAATTTTTTTAAAAAATATAAGTTATAAATTAAAATTATTTATAAAAAATTTAAGATAAATTATTTACTAAATAAATTATAACATATTTAATAAAAATTATAACTTTATTTTAATAATTTATATTTTAAAATATTTTTTATATTTATTATGAATAAAAATTTATATATTATATATCTTATATTAAATTATTAATATATTAAATTACGAATTAATTCGCAAGCTTTTATTTGAGTTTGTTCACGATTTTCACAAGTCAAGTTTTGTATAATTTAAAATTCAACTCGTTTATTAAATAAGTTTCAATATGAAAACTCTAACGAATTTTTATCGAGTAAAGATTCGAACAGTTCACACCTTCATAGATAGCTCGGTTCATTTACAACCTATCTAGCCTTATTTTACAGCTTTTTTGCATGATAAAGCTCAAATATATATATATACACACACACAAACACACACACACACTAAGGGGATAGGTAAATTTATGAAAAAGTTTTCACTCATTATTATATAAAAATTGAATAATTTAGTCATTCACTAATAAAAGTAAAATTAAATTAATTAAAATATAATTTTAATTTGATTGAAAGTCTATTTCCTAATTCTAATTAGGTTAAGTTCTCTTTTATCTCTAATAAAAATTAAATTAACTAAAACATAACTCTAACTTAATTGAAAGTATGTTTCCTATTTTAATTAGGTTATCTTATCTCTAACAAAAAATCTAATTTAATTGAAAGTATATTTTCTATTATGATTAGGTTAACTTCTACTTTATCTTTAATAAAAATTAATTTAATTAAATATAATTCTAATATAATTGAAAGTATGTTTCCTATTTTAATTAAGTTAACTTATATTTTATATCTAACAAAATTAAATTAAATTAAATTAATTAAAATGTAATTCTAATTTAATTGAAAGTATATTTCCTATTCTAATTAGGTTATCTCTAAGAAATTAATTAAAATATATTTTTAATTTAATTGAAAGTATGTTTCCTATATTAATTATGTTAATTTATATTTTATCTCTAACAAAATTAAATTAATTAAAATTTTAGTGATAATTTTGTTAAGAATATATATTTTTTATTTTAATTAGGTCTACTTATATTTTATCTAATATAAATCAAATTAGATAACAAAATTTTATAAAAATCTTATCATATTAAATTTAATAAGTAAATAATTAAATCAAAATTAATAAATTTTATGAAAATAGGAAAAGTACGTAATTTGATTCAAAAGTAGATATTTTTATAAATTAAAAATTAATAAATAAAAAATAGAGCATATAATTTGTTTGAAAGTATATTTTCTATAAGAAAAGTTGTATAATTATCATTTTTAGATATTTTTATAAAATTTAACAAAAAAAAGAGTTAAAATTAAATTTATTAATATTTATCATTTAATTATTAGTTGAACTTAAAAAATACATTAAATTAATTTTTGTGCAAATAAAAGTATTAATATTAAAAATATTGAAAAAAAGTGTTATACCTCAAATAAAAAATTTACTAAAATTGTAACAAATTATAAGTTTAATGGGGTTGTAATATTTAAATTGTTATATAAAGAAAATATAACTTTGATTATTTTAAAATTTTTTATTAACAAATAACTAATGATTTTTTATTATCTTATGATTAATTATGACCACAATATTTTTTATATAAAATCAACCTAGAATTGAGAGAAATTAATTATAAAAAATATTGAAATAATATCATATAATTATTCAAATAAAAAATTTATAAAAATTGAATTAAATTATAAATATATTAAGTTAATATCAAATTGTTATATAAATAAATAATACTGTTATTATTTTTAAAACTTTTATTTAATAATAATATGTTTAATTATTTATGTACTATATTAAATGCAAAGCTCTAAAGTCATTAAAACAAAAATTTGACAAGTGTCCAGTTTTATATTTGAGTATTCACTTTAAAAGTTAATGTGTCAAACTATTAAAAATTCTAATTTTTTTATTAAAAATAAAATATTTACCATAATTATTTAGTATTATTTTTTAAACACTATTATATACATTTCAATACAACTCAAATTCTAAAATATGTATATATTACGTATTTTTTTACCTTAAATCACTCAAAATATTTTTTCCAAACCATTAAAAAAACTACAGTAATTACTTAATATTATTATTTTTTAACTAAAACACTATTATGTATACTTCAATACTAATCTAATAATTCTTTTTTTAAAGACTAATCTAATAATTCTAAAAACAAATCTTATTATAACTAAAAAATTATGGAAACAAAAATTAAAGAAAATAAAATTAATGTGTTATATTTTATTTTTAATTTATTTAATTATTATTCTATTTCAATTATTCATTTAATCATTTTATTTTATAATCCGTGCATTGTGCAGTTTCACGACTAGTGTGTGTATATATATATAATTAAGGTCAAAATTTGAGAAGTGTCTTTCTTTATAATTCAACATTCACCCATAAAAGTTTATGTGTTGACTTATTAAAATTCACAATATTTTTCTATGAAAAATATAAAAAATCGTATTTTAAAATACATATGTTCAATTTTATGTAAAACACTCTACTTCTATTACTTCTAAAACATTATTCTTTATTTCCATAAAAAAAATTATGTCTTTCATTCTAATTAAAACATCCATTTTTAAACAATTTTTTATATTTTATATTTTATTTTTTATGTGATTTCAAGGATTCTCCATCTATACAACTTGTTGGAAAGTAAATCTTATTGATATATTCCTTTATTATTGAAATTTTTTATATTATATTCTTTTAATATAATAAGGAAGTGAATGTTAGGAACTAATTAAAATTTTTCTATATTATTTTAATATCATAATTTTATAATTTTAAATTTTTTTCATAATTTTTTTAATATCTAATATTAATAAGAATTTATTATTAATATATGATTTAACATATTTGTTTACTAAAATAAAGATAAAAATTATATTAAAATGGATATTACTAGTATATGATACTATATTCTAATATTTAGTTTTTAAGTCACAAATAATTTAATATGATACTAATATCATGTCACGTGATTTGCACATAATAGTATCAAATCTTAGAACAAAAATTTATCAAATAAATAGTAATGTTTTATATTGTTAAATATATTACTATATATATAAAATTAAGCACAAGTCACAAATTAATTATATAGCGATATATATACTTTTTTGATTTTGATGTAAGGAATATAATTTTGAAAATTATATCAAAACAATTGACATACGCAAATGAAATATAAAAATTATGATAAATTCATCTAATGTAATATAAGTTCTTTTTCAAAAAATAAAAAACATTTTTAAAAAAATTAAAAAATTAAAAAAAACAATACTAAAAGACGAGACAAATAAAAAAAAATTATTTATAAAGATAAGAAGTAAAAAAATGAGATTAAAAGTTAGTAAGTTTAGTATAGACATTAAGAAAATATTAGTGGCTTATAAAAAAATCTTATAAATTTAATGTTATGCATTCAATCAAATGTAAAGTAATTATAAAGAAAAAAAATATTGTAACTTAAAATGTAAAGTTAGAATTTACAGGGATTGAAAAAATTGATGTGGTAAATTCTAAATAATTCTTCACCTTCTTTATATGTGGATAGAGATTATTTATAATGAACTTGCAAATGAAGAGATTATATCAAATTGAAAAACAATAAAAATATGTATAGATGATGATTTTATTTAAGTTTAAACATTCAAATAAAAATTAATGTAATTCAAATAATATTATATAATTTTAATTAATTCAAATTAAATATTAATTAATTGAAAACTTAAATTTTTAAGTATGAAAATTAAGTAGTAAAAAATTTTCAATGTGGGGAAAATATAATCCATAATTATAGGGGCAAAGCTTAAATAATTTATTAAACTTTTTGTAATTATATAATTTTTTATTGGATGTTGGTGGGATGAGTGGGGGCAAATGCTCCCATTACCCCCACTTTGGATAGGTTTTTGTAGCATGTATACTGTCAGATATACAAAAATAATAAGTAAATTATAATATTGAATTTTGTGTCACTTGGCATAGATTACCATTGCATTTGTTTTCTATATAACATATATATATATATATTGAAAATGTTTGTAGGTGGAGGGAAGTGTGGGGTTGGTGCTTCTCATTATATTAAATGTGGCACCAACTGAAGTCATGAGGAGTAGGAAATTAAGAAGCTTATTAAGAAAAAAGCTTCATGGAAAAATAATGGGAAAGGAACACCAAAAGATGTAGTTGGTGTGTGACAGATAATATATACATTCTCCATGCATTACATATTATATATTTTATCATATTACATTTGACACCTAATTCAAATGGTAAAAGCCTTCATTTTTAGAAGGGAGAAGATCTTAGGTTCAATTTCTCTCTTCTTCTCATTAGGTTTGTGAAACCCACTTTTATAGTGGCTCGTATAAATAATTTTCAAAAATACTAACAACTAACTGTTATTTTTCCATTCTGATCATAAATAGTTTTCAAAAATATTAACTACTAACAACTAACTACTTTTCAAAAATACTAGTTATTGACAATTAATTGCACCCTTCTAGTTCTGATGTACTAAATCCTTCTGCATCAATTTTTTTTTTTTTAAAAAAAACTTATTATATTAATTATATGATTGAATGATGAAACAAATAAATAATTCGTATAATCATGAATTCATGTGACTCCTTTATCAGTTCTTCTTTCTTAAAAAAAAATTGCAAAAAATCCTAATAAATGCAGAATCATTGCATGCTATTTCTTAAAGTAAAGGAATAAATTATTTCTTTTCTTTTCCTTTCTTTGGCTTTTTAAGTTGTTGTCTTTCTTCTAAGCTCTTCATATGTTGTGATCATCCTCGCGTACATTAGCCTCCAAATGCAATATACAATAAGCCCATGTATATATTATTAAATTACATTATATCTCCCATCATTTAAATTTAATTCAATCCATATAAATTTTATTTATATTCATATCAGCATATGTTTATAAAATAAGCTGAGTTTATGTACCATACAAATTAAATAAATTGAAGTAAAAAAATATTAAAAATTAAGAAAATCAAAGTTAATCATATAAAGTTTAAGGACGAAACTATGCACAAAGTATCTTCATATGTTGTCCCTTTTTATAATTTATTTCATTTTTACCTTTCTTTTTCCATCTTTCTCTTCTTCTTTTTTTTCTCTCCTTTTTTTTATTCTCTTTTTTTTTTCTATTTCTTCTTTTTTATTATTAATTTTTCCTTACTTTTTCTCCTCCCATTATTTTTCCTTTCCCTTTTTTATTTTATCTTTTTTCTTTTATTTTTATTTTCTCCTTATTTTTTTTTATTTATTTTTATTTTCTCCATATTTTTTCCTCCTTTTAATAATAATAGTAGTAATAATAATAATAGTAATAATAATAATAATATACGACTACTACTACTACTATTATTATTATTATTATTATTATTATTATTATTATTATTATTATTATTGGTGTTATTTTTATTTTTATTATTATTATTATTGTTGTTGTTGTTATTTTTATTTTGCAATGACTTAGACTTTTTGATATCTATATATCTATCTATCTATATACAATATATAATATCTAAGTTGATGAATTTTGCCACCTAGATCAAGTTATATCATATACTGACACGTGGTTGCATATGGTTCCGCCTTCTCTCGCCAAATTTTCCCTCTTTTTTCATGCTTGCAGTCTGTAACGCCCTTTCTTAATTTTTTTCCTTTTCGTTGTCTCTTCTCTTCAGTTTTTATCTTTTCTTATTCCCCAAAATG
>CATIWK010353323.1:0-26583 GCA_949634005.1 Mallotus japonicus
CTTAAATAATTAAAATAAATACAGAAAAATTATAAAAACCACATATTTACAAGGTATTTAACCTCCTAACCACTAATCTAACATCAAAACTAACATTAACTAACAAAAACATAAAGTGACCCATTTAAACCTAGAAATAACTCATAAAAAATGAAGAGCTAGGGAAGAGCTTACCTAAAACTAGCTAAGGATTGATGATGTGCAAGGAATGAGCTTCAACTTAAGCTCAAAAATGCCAAGAATGGTGCCAGAATTTTGCTGCCAAGTTGAGGCAGAATCCAGCAATAATGCAGTAGGGAGGGAGGCGGCTGCTGGCTGATTGGAGAAGGGAAGGAAGGAGGTGGTGGCGAGCTTGCAGTGGGCGGCTTGAGGTGTTGCTGGTGGCAGTCAGGGGTGCTGCTCGTGGTGGTGGGGCTGTCAGGTCAAGAAGAAGAAGAAGAAGAAAAAGAAAAAAAAAAGAAAGAAAAGATAAGGGGAAAAAAAAAGAACAATCAGGAGAGAGAGTAAGTGGGTTTTATGTTATTTTTCTAACAATAATAATAATACAAATAAGAAATGGCTTTTTAATCTCCACCACGCACCACTATAAGTATATATATATATATATATATATACATATATATAACACACACACCTAAATGTATGTACATAAATATATTAGATACAAAAAACATAAAATAGTAAAGTGTATTTAAAATACACCGACTAATATTTTTAAAATACGAAAATATTATATAACATAAATAATCAAGGTAAATTTTCACTAAATAATAATAAAAAGATAATAAGGCTTTATTAACACTGCAAATCCTTCGATTTAATCTAATAAATTTAAATTGAAAAATTCAGGGTATTACACAAGAGGTGGAAGATGTCTGCAACCCAGTCATTAAGCAAATCTACGAAAACAGTGGTGCAGCTGCTTTTGAAGATGATGACCTTAACGACGAATTGTAGATGATTACATGAGACTTTATAGGATTTTTTTTTTCATTTTTAGTTAGTTTTCTATACTTTTTTAAGAATAACGCTATAAACGACAACGTTTCATACTGTTATTTTTTTAAGAGTAAATTATGATTTGCCCCCTGTATTTTGGTCCAATACACTACTTCGTCCCTGACATTTGAAAAAATACTTATTCATCCCTGACATTTACTTTTTTTAGCACTTATTAGTCCTTATGTAGGGATGAAATAGTATACGAAAAAGCAAATGTCAGGGATGAATAAATATTTTTTCAAATGTCAGGGATGAAGTAGTGTATTGGACCAAAATACAGGGAGTAAATCGTAATTTACCCTTTTTTAATTAGTAATTTTTATTTATTTATTTTTCTTTTACTTAAGTTCTAAACGACGCCGTTTCTTACGACCATATATATTCAAAGTTTTTCGCGGGGATAGCATAGATGAAATTTTTAGGGTTCTTTGTTTTCCCTCCCTCGATCGAACCGTTGATGTTTGAGCTTCGTATTTAGGTTATTTTTATGCAATTTTAGGTTTTTCTTTTTTAATTTTAATTTTAATTCTTCTGATTGATATGGCTGCCGTCAATTTATCTTGCGACGAAGTAATTACGAAATTGATAGAAATGGGGTTTGATAATTCTTCTGCTGTTGAAGCTGTTAAAAAAGTAGGTCCTTCATTCAACGATGCAGTTGATTTCATCTTGAAGAATGGTTCTACTACATGTGCCACCAGCAATCCAATTGTTTCCACACAAAAAAATTCAAGACAATCGAGCATATTAGATCATTTTCAATCTGTAACTAGACTCAAGAGAAGCAGAACTGGTAATTATG
Source organism: Mallotus japonicus (assembly GCA_949634005.1). Lineage (NCBI taxonomy): Eukaryota > Viridiplantae > Streptophyta > Magnoliopsida > Malpighiales > Euphorbiaceae > Mallotus > Mallotus japonicus. The sequence goes on from CATIWK010353323.1 coordinate 1,805, forward strand.
TACCTGAGGTACCAAAATCTGAATCTGCTGAGGTCTTGCCTTGTAATGTCGATGGAGTTAAGGAATCATCATCAACTAGTGTGGATTGTAGTAACCTCGGAACTGTGAGACAACAAGAGGTTGATGTTGAATTAGATTGGGAAAGTAGAGCTAATAGTCTTTTGCATAAGCATTTTGGTTATATTTCATTGAAGAGTTTCCAGAAAGAAGCCTTATCTGCTTGGGTAGCTCATCAAGATTGCCTTGTTCTTGCTGCAACAGGATCCGGTACCATTGCTTCGGGTTTTTTTTTTTTTTTGGATTTGCTTTTCTTGATCGTCGTGATTGATTTTGGTGCGTAATTACTTTTATTGCAGGAAAATCTCTGTGTTTTCAGATTCCAGCACTGTTATCGGGGAAGGTTGTGGTTGTAATTTCGCCGTTGATAAGCTTGATGCATGATCAGTGCTTAAAGCTATCAAGGCATGGAATATCTGCTTGCTTTCTTGGATCTGGGCAACCTGATAGCAGAGTGGAACAGAAAGCAATTGGAGGCATGTATGATATAATATATGTTTGTCCAGAAACAGTGTTAAGGTCAGAAGCATAAGTATTATTTTTGTGTGTGTTTTCAAGAGGCAGTTTTAAGTTCTTTTGATCGAAGAAATGCTAAACTTTGCTGTAGGCTTATAAAACCACTTCAGGGCCTTGCAAAAAGTCGTGGAATAGCTTTGTTTGCAATTGATGAAGCTCATTGTGTTTCTAAGTGGGGCCATGACTTTCGTCCTGATTACAGGTTCTAATTCCTTCTTCTAGTCCTCATGGATGTTTCGGCCCTTATACACTTTATTTCATGCCATCATTTAATTCCAATATGTGTATGTGCATTTGAATTATGGCCTGAGTTCCTGTACTCTATCCTTTTTTCAACTGTCTTTGTATCATGTTTTAGGCATATGTGCACCCTTTGATGGATAATTTTTTACTTTTCAGGCGTCTGTCTGTATTGCGAGATAACTTTAACACTAGCAATTTGCAATTCTTAAAATTTGATATACCATTGATGGCATTGACTGCAACTGCCACAGTTCGGGTTCGAGAAGATATCCTTAAATCGTTGAGCATGTCAAAGGAAACAAAGATTGTGCTCACTTCCTTTTTCCGACCAAATCTAAAGTTCTTGGTAAACCAGTGCTGACCCCTCTTTTTCAGGATTCTTTAATGTTGACTCTTTGTGTGCCATAAATTAAATTGCCATATAATTCAGCTTTTTTGAAATTTATCAGCTTTACCTATATGGCTTCTTCGATCTAGTATTATGTATTACTGCATTAATGTTATGCCGGACTATTGTATCTGCATTTGCTGCTGTAGAGAACTAAGATTTTAGCCACTGCAATTTACAGGTAAAACATAGCAGAACCTCATCTCCTTCTTCTTATGAGAAGGACTTCTGCCAGTTGATAGACATGTATGCCAGAAAGAGAATTACGGATGCCAAGAAACAGAGCATGTTCTCTAAAGTATTAAATGATTGTTCTGGTAATGCTGCTGATAATGGCCTATCAGAGGATGGATTTTCTTCAAATGACATGATCAGCACTGAAGATGAATGCAGTGACGTAGATGATGATAATGGTGATGAAGTAAACCTAATAAAGGAAAATGGATCAGCTGCATCAGTTGGAAAAAAACTGTCATCAGAATATTTAGAAAATGAGGTTGATGTGTTTCAGGGCGTGGATGATTGGGATGGTAACCATTCTTCTTTTGTTCTGAAATTCTTGCCTCTTTGTTACAATACCACTGGTTGGTTATTACTATTAGTATGCACTCTGATGTAAATTGTGAATCGTTAACAGAAGTGTCTAATCTTTATTTTTTTTGTGTTCATGATATTCTGTTCTAATTCTTCTATATTATATTTGAAGTTGCATTTGGTGAGTTCTGTGGAAAATCTCCATGCAATGAGTGGGATACATGTGAAATGCCAGAGACAGTTGACCTCCCTAGTACAACAGAAGAAAGAATAAAACTTTTGAAAGAGACTTTAGGAGAAGGACCGACCATCATATATGTTCCTACAAGAAAAGAAACATTGAGCATAGCAAATTTTCTTTGTGACTTTGGTGTGAAGGCTGCTGCTTATAATGCATCAGTATGTATTCCATGACTATTACTCCATGATGTGTATTTAGATATCCACTGCATCAAGTTTACTTCAATAAGATATAGGATTCTGACCCATGTTTTAATCTACAAAATCACATCTACAGTCAAATAAAACTTCTTTTGACTCATTTTTGTGTCCCCCAAATTTGTTAACAATTTTCTTGTGAGACCAAAAATGGAAATCTACAACTTTCAGCCCTGTAGTACACATCGAAATATCAAATTGGATGCAAAACCATTGATGATGTGGGACCATTACAGTTCACAGTCATTAAGGGTGTTAACATGCTAATTGGTTGGAAACTTGTGTGGGCATCTGCAAGTGTCACAAGAGCATTTACATGTTGTTTGCAACTTTGTCCTTGCTGTTAGTCTTTTGCTAAGATATGTTATTCCATGCTTCTTGGAAGAGTCTTTTGTTTGTTATTGCAACTAATATGTGGACATTTTTTGCCCAGTTGTCAAAATCACATCTCCGGCGAGTTCACAAGGAGTTTCATGAAAACATGCTAGAGGTATGCATTTTGGAAATCAATAGTCTTGTATTTTATTATATTTCCGTCATCTGAAACAAAATTCTTCAAAGATTCTAAGAATAGAGGCTGTTTTGAACCAAGGTATCCTATTTATCTGTTTTTTCTGTAGAATCCTCCTGCCATTATTTGTATTATCCCACCTTGCATTTTACTTGTGACAAAATGGGTATAGAGGTTCTTGTATTTCTGCTTTTTAGTTCTTTTGTGCCATTAATGGAGGACTTTGATAAAATTTAGAACTGTGCCTTCTAACCTGAAGCTAAAATTCTCATGATCATCCCTCATTATTCTGAAAATGGCTGCATTAATGATTGTGTACATGTTAAGTTTCCGTTGATTTCCTAATATAGTAGTTGTGATGACACAGGATTTTCATGGGACTTGACCCTTTTTCGCTCCTCAGTGTAGGTTGTTGTTGCAACAATTGCTTTTGGAATGGGGATTGACAAGTCAAATGTTCGAAAAATTATCCACTATGGATGGCCACAGGTTTACATTTGATATTTCTGCCACATTAAGTTGGTCCTTTGCAAGCCACTTGCATAATCATATGGACTTGCTATACTATGTATCTACACTTTTCAGTACTATCTAGTTTCTAAAGCATTTTCTAATCTTAAGTTTAATGACAGAGTCTGGAGGCATATTATCAAGAAGCAGGTCGTGCTGGAAGGGATGGGAAACTAGCAGAATGCAGTAAGCCTACTTAACACATATAGTACATATTCTAATCAGGCAACAATTTTTTTGGTAGTTGTTCTAATTGATTACACAGCATTAATGTGCTACTCAAAACTTGTGTTCTTCTTCCTCATACATGTCATTATTTATATTGCTTCTAAGAGGAAGGTTTTCAACTGTAACTTATAATTTGCTGGGTGAAGCACTCTGGATTTGGATGGAAGTTTAGTTAAATGTTGTATCTTCAGCATTGATATTTATATTTGTAAACTGTAAATGAAATATCTCCTTTTTTTTTTTTTCACTTTTCTTGGCCAAGCAGTTCTATATGCAAACCTGTCAAGAGTGCCATCTCTTTTGCCAAGTAAAAGAAGTGAAGATCAGACCAAACAAGCATACAAGATGTTGTCTGATTGTTTCAGGTTTTTTTTTTCATTTTTCCTTTCATCCCTGTTTGTTTGTTTCCAGACAGACTTTGTTATCTTTGTTTGCAGATATGGAATGAATACCACTTGTTGTCGAGCAAAAATACTTGTGGAGTATTTTGGGGAAGATTTCAGTTGTGAGAAGTGTCTCTTGTATGTAATGATACTTTTCCTTTAGGATCTGTTTAATGGCTGTCACAACACAACAAACAGACAAATCTGTATATTTTAAATAAGTTGTGACTTTTTTTAGGGATAGAAAGAAATATCTATTTTCTTCCATAGCAATGACTACTTTATATGTAATCTTTAATATACTTATTCATTCAATTACACTCTTTTGATCGTCACACATGACAAATAACCTGCATGTTGCTCTACTTAAACATTTCCTGTGAAAATTATTTTATGCAGGTGTGATGTATGCGTTAGAGGGCCTCCTAAAATGCAGAATTTGAAAGAGGAGGCTGACATTTTAATGCAGATTATTGCTGTTCATCATGCAAGTGTAACAATAACTTCTATTTTTCATTCAAATTAGCTGTGGCAATATTTATGTTTCCTTTGCCTTTTTATGCTATGGGTTGTTTGAAAACAGAATTATAGATGCATTGACAGCAAATTTCTACTTTTCTCCCCGGTGCACTCTTAATGGTAGTTGCATATTGAATTTCAGGGTCAGAGCAATTTTCTTGAAGGTTCATTTGATGATACATATAGTGACCTGAAATCACATAGATCAGTGCAGAAGCCACACCTCAGGATGTTTATCAGCAAATTAAGAGAGCATGTAATATTCTCTCTGTTTGCTTTCTCTATTTTCATTTTTTCATTCATTGAATCAAATTATCATTAAGTACACATCATTTAAACATTTGAATGCTGCATCTGATGGTTTTTGCATGTTGGTCATATTCAGTCTCAAAAGTTTTGGCCAAAAAACCAGCTATGGTGGCAAGGTCTTGCACGGATTATGGAAGGTAAAGGATACATCAGAGAGGGTGATGATAAGGTACATGCTTAAATATACTATCCTTTTACTAACTAGTTTGTTGAACAGTCTTTCATCATAGAACCATTTTCTTTCAGCTGTGAACAAATATGGAACTTTCATTTGTTATAGCATCAACCATGATTGCTGTATGATATCATGCATATGTTTGGATTCCAATGATGCATGATTTTTACTGTTTTTACGCAGATTCATGTTCAAATAAAATTCCCAGAGCCAACACAGCTGGGATTGGATTTCATTGAGAATGAAAGAGATCAACCTTTCTACATTTATCCTGAAGCAGACATGCTACTCTCAATCAAACAATGCAACTCTTATTCTACATTTGCAGACTGGGGAAAAGGCTGGGCTGATCCTGAGATCCGTCGACAGCGTCTAGAAAAAAGGCGAAAGGATAGAAAGCCAAGAAAGCCAAGACAGCCGAGAACCAGAAAGTCCAGCAAACTGAAACCTGATTTGAAGACTGCTCGAGGGAGAATAGCAGCAAAACTCTTCAAACAAAAGTAGTAGTTACACTAGAGGTCGACAACAAATGTGTAGTGGATATCCTCTCTGGCCGGAATCAATGTCCCCGTCAGAATTTGGCTTTATTTTCTGAAGTTCAACGCCTGCTTCACAGAGACTGGATGGTGGAAGTCATTCACTCTTTTCGGGAGGCGAATTGCTGTGCAGATTTCTTAGCTAATGAAGGCATCAAGGGACCTTTGGGCATGATGACTTGGAATGATCCTCCTCCGGGAATGCAGGATTTGCTGTTTAGTGACTTAGTGGGAGTTGCAACTCCCAGAATGTGTTTGCTGTAGTTTTTTGGGTTTTGTTTGTTCTTTGGGCCTTTGCCTTCCTTCCAGATGGAAAAAAAAAAAGTAGTAGTTACACTTTTTCGTTGTTTGGTCCTTAAGCATTACCCTTAATATTTAATTCATATTCAGCCGCAATTGGAAGAAATATTTAATTTCCGGTTAATGTATGGTAACTTATTATAGTTACGTAGGGTACTTTCATGAGTGCACTTCATCTTTGTTAAGCTCTAAGAAATATACAATTTCCGGTTTCATTCATTAACACGAAGAACATCTGGTGTAGCAGTATCATAGGCTAGGCAAGGCAAGGAACCCTGACGGGTAATGGTTGTATCATTTTCACCGTAATTTCTTTTCTTCATCTTTCTTCCTTTGTTTGTAAATGAGGCAGTGGCAGTGAGATTTCAAGAAAGGCATGATCAACTATTAAATGTGATGTGCTCATATTACTTGGTCCATCAAAACCTTCAGGAAGCATTGGCAGATGCTAAGGCTGTCATGCGCAGCCATTGGAGTTTGTTGTTAGATTGAGAGAGATGCAAATAAAGATCTTGACCAATTTCCCTAACGAAGCTAATTTTTCTGTGTTGGATTAGCAGTTCTTGGACATGATTTAAGCTGTGTCAGTTTCTTGCATATTGAATCTATATTTACATATGAATTTAGCATGCACACACTAATTATGCAATTAATGGTGGTTGAATTCTGTAAATTTGGTGTAGTTACATAAACTATTGATTTATGATTACGTTTATTTTGAAAGCACAAAGCGCATCTGGTGTAGTGGTATCATAGTACCCTCCCACGGTACTGACCGGGTCGATTCCCCGGATGCGCATATTGTTTCTCGTCTGTTATTTTCCTTCCTTTTTTGGCCTGGAAGCTAATCATTTCCCTTAAGGAAGCAAGGTATCATTCATGATTCAACAGCACTACACATTTTTATCATCAATCCTCAAGTTTTGCACATTTACCAACAGAAAAAAAAAAAATCCAAGGCAAGGTAGCCTCATGGGTTATGGCTGTATCATTTTCACCGTGATCGGCTTCTCTTCATCTTTCTTCCTTTGTTTGCCAAATTTAAACAAATGGCATAAGCAACGTACTGCAATTAATAAACTAAAGGTCGTAAATGAGGCGTTGGAGCAAGCTGAGGCAATGGAAGTGAGATTTCAAGAAAGGCATGATCGTATATTAAATGTGATATGCTCACATTACTTGGTCCATCAAGACCTTCAAGAAGCATTGGAAGATGCTAAGGCTGCCATGAATCAGGCATTGAAGTTTGTTGTTAGATTGAGAGAGATGCAAATCAAGATCTTGACCGATTTCCCTGATGAAGCTAATCTTTCTGTGTTGGATTAGAACTTATTGGAGGTGATTTTAGCTATCAGCTATGTATCAGTTTTATTCTTACGTACATAATAGTTTATATCTACATATGAATTTAGCATGTACACAATAATTGTGTAATTAATGTTATTTGATTATTTGAACTTTGTGTTGAAAATTATAAATATATTATAGTTCATAAAAAATTGTAAGCATACAACGATCAAAATTCATAAACATTTTGTAAGAAATGTGCACTTTTATATGATTTATATTACAAAACAATTATTTGGTCAAAAAAAAAAAAATTAACTCTTACAAACATTAATAAAGGGGATAAATTTAATTTTTAACCACTTATATATATATACTCAAGAAACTAGTATGGTTTATATATAAACAGAATTCAACCCTTAATCTATTACTAATATTTTGAAAAACTCAACCTTTGATGATATGGGTATATATTAAGAATTAAATTTATGGAATTATTTGAATAATTTAGAAAATAGTTGTTTTTTATATTTCCTATGAGTAGTTAAATTGACAAAAGGTGTAAAGTTCTAAGTGTATAAAATAGGGTTCAATCTCCTATTTCCTCTTCTCTCTAGAGAACTAAACCACTTAAACTCTACCGATCAAAAAGAAAAAAAAAATATTTATATATAGTAAGAATATTTTCAAACTATATGCATCAATCAAAATAATAAATGTTGTATTTATTTTATATATATATTCTTGCTAAATAGAATTGTAATTTTTTTTTTCTAATAAAAACATCATATAATTTAAATATTGATGCACTCCATTATTCATTTTTAAATCAATTAAATACTCTTAAAAATATTTATCATTTTACTATTTCCTAGATGACAAATAAAATTGCAATTTTAATTTACTTAAAATACTATGTGATACGTTCTAAACAAAAATAAATAAATAAAGAAAGAAAGATTTAGCTGATCAAAACTTCAAAAATTCAAAAAGATTAGTACCCTGGAATTGCCAACAAGGCAAATCCATCCAACGGTCAGCACCCTCCAAAACTGTCATTCTCGCAGTACGTGAAAACGAAGGAAAGGATTGCCAGCATGTCAAATCAAACACCGTCAGATCATAAAAGTACAAAACTAATCTCATCACTCCAAATTCAAATCACACGGATCGCCAAAGTCAGCAAATCCTCCCATAAATACCCTTCTCCACAGGCCCATCAAAATCTCGAATTCGAAATTAACATACGCCTCTCTTTTCCCTCTAAAAACGCTCTCGTTTCAATCGCCATTGCCATCTCATCTCTCGAAAAAGCTTCAAATTCAGATCTCAAATGGACGCTCCAAAGGAGAAGAAAGGCGCCGGAGGAAGACGCGGAGGTGAACGCAAGAAAGCAGTCTCTAAATCAGTCAAGGCCGGCCTTCAATTTCCCGTCGGTCGTATCGCTCGGTTCCTCAAAAAAGGCCGATACGCTCAGAGATTCGGTTCCGGCGCTCCAATCTACCTCGCCGCCGTTCTTGAATATCTCGCTGCTGAGGTAGTTATCAATCTCTTTCAGATCAGATCCGTTATTTAATGGAATTTATTTTTTTATGCTAATTTTGTTTTTGATTGATCAGGTTTTGGAATTGGCTGGAAATGCGGCGCGTGACAACAAGAAGAATAGGATAAGTCCGAGGCATCTATTGCTAGCAGTGAGAAATGACGAGGAATTGGGGAAATTGCTTCAAGGTGTCACCATTGCTAGTGGAGGAGTGTTGCCAAATATCAATCCAGTTCTTTTGCCTAAGAAAAACGTTTCCGAGAAAAGTTCAGACTCTAAATCGCCAAAATCTGCTAAAACTGCATAAATACAGATATCTCTAGTCACGTAGTGTTAATTCTAATAATGAGATGTAGGTTTCAGTAGGTTAGATTTTTTTTTGACCTTGAAATGCTTCTGTGATTCTTGTCTCTGTTATCAATGGTTATTGTAGCTGATTGCAACCTGTTATAATGGAAACTTTACTATTTCAAGGTAGCAATTGCTTTTCTCTGCGTGCTGTATTTGTAGTCATGTCTTTGAAATCAAGATACAAATAGAGAAGAACTGGGGCTTAATTGCTGAACTGAGCAGCAGAAATTTTTTTTTTTTCTGAATCCAGTCTTTAATTTTCTTGATAAGTATTGATTTTTTTTTTTCCGGTATACTGACTGATTAAGAGAATCTGAATGCAGTACATCCAAAATAAAATAAAAAGGACTATGAATCCACTCCGTAGGACCTGTCATAGAACATGCTGCTGTTGCAAGAAGGTAAGCAGCAGCATTGTTCGCAGCAAAGCAACGTACAAAAGTAAACTCCTAAAATGTCTATGTGTGCTGCTAATGCCTTACTAATTGTACCTTCCATTCAATGATTTTGCTGCTATGATTGTGCCTGGTTTACCTTCTAATTCCATCTTTACCTTCCATTCCAGTTGAAAAAATATATAGACCAAAACATAAAAATTTTATAAAAAATTATTTAAAATATACAAATTAAATAAATACATATGATAAATTTCAATTAAAGGTGACGTTAAAAATATAGCTAATTAACAAAAAAGAAGTTACAGAAAAATTAGAAAAAGTTAAAAATAAAAAAAGGAAAAACGCCTAAGTTAAAAAGTGAAAATATAGAAGTTCAAAAGTGAAAAAAAAATAAAGGAAAATATTTTTGAAAACAAGGTGGTGAAATGCACCATGCACTGAAATTCCTTAAAAAAAAAAAAAAAAAAAGACATTGGGCCGAATTGTGTCTGGCCCATGAAAGTTCCAGTGTTGCGTCTACACAATTCTGTTTTTTTTTTTTTTTGACCAAATATACAATTCTGTTAATAGTGTTATTGTTGAGAAGCGCGGGGGAGGGTGGTTTTAGAAGGGTTTTGAATCTATAGCTATGAAGCATTTTCTGGTAATTCTCCTTCATTTTTCCTTGTTTACATTGCTTTTCAGTTACCCACCAAAATTTAACTTCATTTACGTAGCGATTATCATTTTTCCTTTTCGTGATTTTTCAGAGAAAGGCTCCAATCTCTTCTAGAAAGTCAATCCTTCAAACCATAGCATTTGCTGCTTCTGGTTCGGGTCTTCTGTATGCTGCTAGCGGCAACTCCGATTCTGGTGAGCTCTTTATTTTGGGTGAATTCGTCCCTCAATTTTTTTTTCTGAATTTTGTTTATCTCTTCCAAAAAAAAAAAAAAAAAAAAATCAGTTTTCCAAATGTTGAATTGAAACTTACAGGGGAAACGATAACACTCTCAATTCCTGCTCCTTTGCGTGAATCCTTATCGCTGCAATGGCAAATATCAGAGGCTTTGATAACTTCGCGTCCTTCATTTAGTTGTGCAGATCGCTGGCACTTTGGTTTGTATATTAAAGCGAATGATTGGTCTTTGTCTATTATTAGGATCCTAGGTTATTGATTGGAGTTTGAATTTGTAGGAGTTCTCCCATTGTTCTCTTCTAGGGTTAGTCCTGTTCCATCATCGGAGACGAATGAAATGAGTTCCAGTTTTGTTGGAGATAGTCCAAAGCCTAGTTGTGGTTGTGGATGTTTAGGTAGGGACACTATAGCCAATGCAGCCGCTAAGGTTGGTCCTGCTGTTGTCAATCTTTCTGTTCCCCAAGGTAATTTTTATTTTGGGAATTCTTTCAAGTTTATGTTAGTTTGTGTATTTCTCAGAGAATTATGTGAACATTTCTGTGAGTAAAATTTGCATTCTTGTAGGATTCTATGGGATTAGTACTGGAAAGAGTATGGCCTCTGGGACTATAATTGATTCTGATGGCACTATTTTAACTTGTGCTCATGCTGTGGTGGATTTTCAAGGCATGAGGGTTTCATCTAAAGGGAAGGTTAGTGGTTGTCTATATGCAATCCATAAGATTACGATAATGCTGTGCCATATTAGTGAACAGAACCTTTGTAATTTTGATTTTATTGATTCACTTATTAAATGCTTCATGTTGCTACGTTCATGCAAAATTGAATTTCTCTAGTCTATACTACTATTCACTTACATATCCCATCTTCTCAACATTGTCAAGGATGGAGTATTATTAGTGCATGACAATTCTATATTCAAGCTCTATAGTTTTAAACTTGTTTGAGTAACAAACATTTGCAGGTACATGTGACTTTACAAGATGGTCGAACATTTGAATGTACTGTGGTAAATGCTGATCTACATTCTGATATTGCTATTGTAAAGGTAAAATCTAAAACTCCACTGCCAACTGCAAAGCTTGGGTCTTCAACCAAGCTTCGCCCTGGTGACTGGGTATTAGCAATGGGCTGCCCACTTTCACTTCAAAATACTGTGACAGCTGGTATCGTAAGGTATCAAGAATAGTTTTTGGAGATTTTTGTTTCTCATTGTTGATTGTCATAGTTAAATATGAATGATTGTGTATTTTGTTGGAGCTAGTTGTGTTGACCGTAAAAGCAGTGACTTGGGTCTTGGAGGCATGCGGAGAGAATATTTGCAGACAGATTGTGCAATCAATGCAGTAAGCCTCTCCCCCCCTTGTACTGGAAACATATTTCTTATCTTGTTCCTCAAGGATTCACTTTTTGAGGATGAATTTCTAATGTGATACTTGCATAGCATTGTATGTGTATCTAGTTGTTTCCCCACATGTAATTTATGTTTATCTAAGCATTTTTCTGTCTACACTTGAAATATAGGGAAATTCTGGTGGCCCCCTTGTTAATATTGATGGAGAAATTGTTGGTGTTAATATCATGAAAGTATTGGCTGCAGATGGATTAAGTTTTTCTGTACCAATTGACTCAGTAATAAAAATCATAGAGCATTTCAAGAAGAGTGGGTATGTTACAAGGTTTTGCATGCAAACATTTATTTCTAAATTTTTAACTTGTTTCGATAAGCACTTTTGTTTGAAAATATGTGGCAAATCTTTTGTAGGAGAGTTGTCAGACCTTGGCTTGGTTTGAAAATGATTGATCTTAACGAGATGATAATTGCTCAACTTAAAGAAAGAGATGCTGGATTCCCTGCTGTTACTAAAGGCGTTCTTGTATCTATGGTATGTCTTAATGCTTATTCCCATTGAATTTGCATATAGCAGAATTTTCTTTATGAGTTTCTATGTTGACTTAAGTCTATTGTTTTTCTTGTGCATCCATGTTAAATCTTGTCAGTCAGCCTCAAAATTAAATTCCATGTTTGATAGTTGCTTATTTTGTTCCAGGTAACACCCGGGTCCCCGGCAGATCGTGCTGGATTTCGACCTGGAGACATTGTCATTGATTTTGATAGGAAGCCCGTCGAAAGCATTAAGGAGGTATGTTAATTTTCTCTTTCTTTTTATTTTTTTTTAATAGAAGTAGAGGTTAGTTTGTTGAGATGCATTTCTGGAGTATAAACTTGGAGTTTGGAAAATGATAGCAATTGGCTTATGCATTAACTTGGGAAGACATTATTGTTTACTTTGTAATTTTCTTATCCTTAGAAGTTTTTTGTTTGTGAAGCTTATCATTTTAAAGTTTTGCATACTGATACAGTGATAGTTTATTTGGATGGTATTATTGCAGATTATTGAAATAATGGGGGACAGGGTTGGGATTCCATTAAACGTAATCGTGATAAGGTCAAATGGCCCAAATGATATTTTGGCGACTCTGACTGTTATACCAGAGGAGGCAAATCCAGATATGTGAACAAGCAACTATTCATGGTTATTTCTTTGGCAACTATGTCTTGTGAAGATTTTCAAGAAAAAAAAAAAAAATTCACAATCTTTATGTCTTGCAAACACATTGTGGTGTTAAAGGGATACTGAAGAGTCGTGGTGGTTAGTGGGAGCCATTATGGCATATCAGTTCTCTCAAACTGTACGCCTGCGTTACCAAACTTGGTGTTGAACCTGAGAAGCAAATGATTTTAGTTAGTAGAATCTGTTGGGGTGGTGAGAGCCAAGAAACAAAGAACTAACAACAATGAAAAATGTCTTGAACTCTCACACATATCTCATTAACAGAGCTGCTGTTATATAGCAGCAATATTACAAGTTTCACAAGCAAAATGCCATGCTGTAATCTGACACATACACCTAGTAGTGTGGTGTACATTACTTGCTCTTACTTGTACAATGAAATAAGAATCATTCCTTCAACCTTACCTACATGTACAACACTAACTAATCTAGTTAGTTTCCACAGAAGCGAATAAACTTGCCATAAGCTCTTCAGAGTTTGGCATGCAAATGATTATTTCTTTAAGACTGCTTATATGCCTAAGCAGCATATTTGTAATATTCTCTACCAATAAGAACTTCATTCTTTTTAGTTATACGTTGCTCAAATCTGATAAAAACTCTTTTATATTTCAGTTTTTATTTTTTTATTTTGAATCCAAGAATTCAGGGGTTTAGTTTGTCCTTGCACATGCTTAGTGCCTTGTTTATAGGCTTTTATCTTTTTTGTGCTTGGCACATTAATTTAGCTATGGAGTTTACTACAAACCTCTGGTGAATTTACGCATTATTTTCGAGAAACTGATGCCAATCCCTATGGCTGATGCCTGATGGTGTCAACAGAAGAACAAAAAAATCCAGAGATTATATTATATAAAGTGAGAAGAGGAAACACAAAGTTGTGAAATTAGAGTGACAAACCCTTTTTTTTTTTTTTTAATGGAGAGAAAATTTAATTTATATTTAATCAGTGGTTATAAATAAAAAATTCAAATTTGACAGTTGTTAAATTGATGACACAGTGTTATCATTGATGCCAGAGGCCCAGAGCAAGCACCCATCAACCATGTAGAACTTCGTTATGGACTACATTCAGGAAATTTCGATGTTCGAGCTGAATCATATTCCCACCGGATACTGGATCAAACTCACAACGATAGAAGCTGCAAATTGCAATGTAGGAATTGCATTAGAAATTTTCCATGATCGAAGACATGAATTAAGTTGACAAGATATATCTATACCAATATCCATTCACATAATACAAAATATATTCAAATCATAATCACTGAACCACTAAAAGAACATTGGTAGGCAATAAATATTTTAGTCTGTGGTGTGCCAATTTATTTGACATAGAAGTGGTGCCTCCACAGACATGAACACAGAAGTAAACAGAAGAAAAGAAGATCAAAAGAAAAGCGACAATGTTTCACATGTTTTATTACCTTCCATCCATGCCAATAATTACAATTGTGTTATTCAGACTGCCAAAACCAACAAAATGCTTCAATCCTTCAGGTAACAGAAACTTAGCTACGGACCTTTCTGAGCTAAAGTACTTTGGCAATATACCTGCAGAAGTAAAGAGCTTTAGATGGGCTTGACTTCCAAGACATTAGTATGAATGCACATGGCTTTTATTAGGACGTAACCACAGTTTCATTGAGTTGGGTTTGCATAGCAAATCATTGAAAGTCAGAAGTTGGTTCTTAACCTCTGAATTATACTTTCCATTCAATAACCCAAATTAAGAATTTTTTAGTATCAGCCTACACTAGCTTAGTCATTGGCAACACAGTATCTAACTCGTATTTCTCAGCTAAAACTGGCAACGCATAATAATAGTCAGATCAGAGTAATGGACAATCAACAAACAAATTGAAAAAGGAACTACCTTTCAACATAGAAAGAGATGAAACACGTAAACTATTAACGTGATTAGGTTCAGATGCACCATCTGATTCTGATGTTTCATTCTCCAGTAATGCTGAATCAATCTTAAGACAAAATACATGAACAGTTCCCTTGTCACTTGAGACTGCCCACCACTTGGCATCGGAAGAAAATGCAAGACTATATATTTCAGCTATCTCCGAACCTCTCCTAACCTTCAAAATTTCCAAAACGAACATTAGCAGAAATTAAACACCATGATAACCTCAAGTTTCAATGGTTCCAATTACAAAAGTTCAGTAGTTTTATTCATTACCTCTTGTAATAATGATCTGTCCATTGTACTAAAAACCCGAATCAGAGTACCCTTAGTACTAGCAGTAGCCAAGATTCTACCATCTCGAGTCATAGCCATACATGCAATCTCGGAATCATGTGCCCTGAATTCTTCAGTTTTTGGCTTCTCAAACTTATGAAGCTTCTCATATTTCTTAACTATAATTAGGCCCTTACGGCGGCCAGGGCAAGCCATCACGAGTGGTGCGTACGTATTGGAAATTTCACACAACCCTTTTGTATTTGAATCCGTCTCAAATTCATCTAAGACTCTGAAATTTGAAGGATTAATGACAAAAATTTTCTGAAGCGAAACAACAACTATTGCGTTATGTCTTAGCTTAACGTTTTTAACCTTAGACCGAAAGGTTCGCTCGCCTAGAAGTCGAGAGCCAAAGCGAGAGATGTGCCAAAGCATAAGATTATACGGGGAGTTGATAGGATTAGGCCCTCCGCCAACTAAACAGTAACAATCAGAAGATAGAAGCATCCCTACAAGACCAATGCCGCCACCGCCATGCGAATCGAGTTCAAGAGGAAAAAGGTGAGTAAAAGGATTCGTATTGAAGATTTGAACACCATTGTCGCATGCAGCAGCGAAGCGGGTGTAGTCTTGATTGAAAGAAAGATGGTATATTTCTGAATTCATGGTGCTGTTCATGGTGGTTTTGTTGCTGAATGCGTATGATAGAAAAATATTGGGTTCTTTTGCTGTGTACTTGTAATATATATAAGCCTTTTACTTTAGGACAGTGCATTCCCTTTCCTTGTTGGATTATAATAAAAATATTACATACTGATATGTTTATTTCCTAGTTGGATTTGGATTCAAATTCAGAATTGTGATGCAATCACATTCACATACATTATAGTGTTCAGTTTCATACTAATCACTTAATGTTTAGCTTATAATTGAACAATTGGGCTTGTAATTCTCAATCCAATACCTCCTACAAAACTCTTTTTGTTTATGTTTCTTGTTAGATTAGGCAGAGGATGATCTTAGGCAAAGGCCCAAGGCACGCAGAAACAGAAAAGACTAACAAGATTGCAAGACAACTAGCCTACAATAACAAACGCCTCTTATATCATGCTCTAACCATTTGTTAAGGTGGTTCTGAGTGGGTTTTGGAGTCTCTGACATCCTATATGCTCTTAACCATTTGTTAAGGTGGTTCTGAGGGGGTTTTGGAGTCTGTGTCGAAGCCATGAATTGGCTTCACTGCAATTATGATCAATTTCCACCGCCCAGTTTTGTTGCAACAATCTTTTGATATTCTGAATAACTGCTGAATGTAAAGACAAAAAGGCCAATCTTTCAATATAAAGATACAGGAAATTAACCCTTATAAAAAAAACCTCCATCATCATATACATAATGGTTAGATATTTATAGTTTCTGCAGCCTAATGGCGGGTAGAAAACAAAGAAATAGTAATAAAGGAAAAAAAAAAAAACTTAGAAATCAAATCCATCGTCAAAGCCAGCGTCATAAGATGCCATCTCTCCAACATCAGATATCATATCTCCAACTAATAGCCCACCAAGCAACCCAGCTCCTAATCCCAATGCCATCTTCCCTCCACCGCTCTTCTTAGGCTTCTGTGGCTGCTGCTGCATCATTGGAGGATACCCACCTGCCGGTGGATAACCAGGGTACCCACCGTACCCAGGAGCAGGTGGTGGGTAACCGCCATACCCATGTGGTGGAGGTGGATATCCACCAGGAGGCGGATATGCATAAGGGTAGGCGCCGCCGTGTCCCTTACCAGCCTCCATATGGGGAGGAGGAGGCGGCGGTGGATATGCGCCTGGAGGTGGATAAGCAGAACTAGCACCCGCACCAGGATAACCTGCCGGCGCCGGATAAGCCATAACAGGCTCGTTCACATTTTTGGCCTTGTGCTGGGGCAAAGGAGCCTCAAATTTTTCTCCGAATTTGAAAGAAAAATCTAAAGTGCCTCTGCTTTTGCCACTCGGAGTCCTGACACCATAACTGACGCTCCCATCTCCAGCCTTACGATCTAATAATTCTTTGATGGGCACATGAACCTCACCGATTTCTTTATCGCCGAAGCTACGATCAGAAATCAGCTTGACTTCGATGGTTAGGCGGTTGTCCTGGAGAGAAGCTTCATGAACGGTGAATTTCATAGTATAATTCCATTTGGGATTGGTTCCGCAATCTTTATCAATGGGAGTCTTCTGTTTCTGCTTAGAATTGTAGTGATCGCCATTGATTGAAACCTCGGCATAAACATCCATCTTGGAGAACATATTGACATCTTTAATGTCTTTGGCAGAGATAAGCGTGATCTCCAATGGCCTGCACTCCATCTTGTGTTGGGATGATCAAGAAAACAAGGAATTGGTCCGAAAGAAAATCAAGAAAACTATGGATTGCTGTGATGATCAAGAAAGAGGAGAAAAAAATCAAGAAATAGAATACCTAGTTGGAGCTCTTGAGATGAAAGAAAGAGGCGAAGAGTTTATTATATATATATCGGGGGCTCCGAAGCAATTAGTGATCTTTGAAATTTCAAAAAACTCCCTCAATCCAATTGATGGAGCCCCTGCATACGGGGGTAAAATAGAAATTTTAAACAATTGTTTTGTCGTGTATCAAGGGGTTGCTGTCCAAGAGGAAAGTGAAAGGAAGATTCGTTGGATGGGAACCGTCATTAGTGATACGTGTATTACTTTTTTTGCATTCTTTCAAATAAAAGCTAACGCGTCCAATCCAATATTTTTTATATTTAGAAAAAAAAAAAATACCAAATCTCAATCTAAATATCTTAAAAGAAAAAATCAATCTGAAGCACATTTAGTTTATTAAGATTTTTATTTTTAAAATACAGTGTTTAATTATTTTTAACTTAATATTTTAATTTAATTTTTATGAGTATTTTAAATGGTAAAAAATATGAATATCATATTAAGAAAAGTATGGTTCGAATCCCATTTCTCTTTTCTCCATTTTATAATATTCTTTATTTTATAATATTGATAATTAACTATCTTAGCTAGTTATTCAAAAAAATCTTAATGATCAGAAAATTTAATTTCTACCTTTATTATCTTATTTAAAATATAAAAAAATATTTTTAAGGTCAGCATAACATAAAAATTGTGTAAATAAAATATTTAGTTAAATAACACTACTTTATATTATATATATATATATATGGATATTTCTTTTGAGAGTTGAAATGAATTAAGGGTTTGTTAAAAAAAAAAAGAATTAAGGGTCAAAAATCGGTTGACAAAGGGATAAAGTCAAAATAATATAATTAGGAGCATTCTGGAGATAAAGACGCGGGAATATTATTGTTGTATTTAGACTAGACGTGTGTGTTCCGTGTATCTAGAAGTAGGGCTGTAGCCGAACCGAACCGAGCCGAGCCAAGTATTGGCCAGGCTCAGGCTCGGCTCAGGATAGAAAAACTAAACTCGAGCTCGTTCAGTTATTACTCGAGTTTGGCTCGAGCTCGTTCGGAAAAGACTCGTTTGTACCGAGCTCGAGCTCGCTCGTGAGAGTGCTCGGTTAGAGCTTGTTTGAATCTCGTTTACAGAGCTTGTTTATAGCTCGGTTAGTGTTCGTTTAGAGAGCTCAGTTAGAGCTCGTTTATAGCTCGGTTAGTGCTCGTTTAGAGAGCTCAGTTAGAGCTCGTTTATAGCTCGGTTAGTGTTCGTTTATGAACTCGTGAACATTTACAAAGCAAATTCAAAAAAAAAAAAAATCTTACAAAATAATTGAAATTCTACAAATCCAATACACAACCAAACACATTTAAAGAAAATGTTAATCCAAAATAGCAAACATACAAATAAATTAAAAAAAAAAAAAGACAATAAAAGTTTAAGAGTTTAAAATATCCATCATTTCATTTGTAGGGAAAATTTGTTGAGTTTGTGCATCAAGTTTCTATAATATCCACCTGTCCAAAAATGGAAAAAAAATAAAGATAAAGAGATAAACATATATAATAATCTTTTTAAGTCATTATAATCACAAAAATTGACTATACTTCTCTATTTTATATGAATATTGGTATGCTTGTATAAAAAAATAATTATAAAGGACATGGTAAAAGAAAACATATAGAGGTATAGGTAAAAGAAAAATAATGCAACACCAAATAGCAGCACCAAAACAATAATCAAGAAATGCATACCAAAACAGGTTTCCAAAAATGCAACAATACAACAACAGCCAACACAATACAGAAATAAATGCAATCTGTAATCTAGCATATACAACTAACAAACTTCATTATGAAAAAAGAAAAAAATGAATAGCAAATATTCTAAACAATGTACATAACTCCAACCTGTATACACACTCACAAACCCATTTGTCTAATGATCCATCATGATAAAAATAATAATAATAATAATAATTTGATCTTAAGTGAGTACTATTATTTTCCATCAGTAGTAAGTTCACTAGAAGTGAACTGTACGCACCAATTAGTCCAGGAAATTCTAGTTTACAAGAGCTCAATCAGCATTAAACAAGCAGATAACATGTCACAGAAATGAACTGAATACATTGCAAGTGCTCAGCTTTTATCATTCAAGGGACCACACTATCGGTTTCATTGAAACTCTGTATCTATCTGTGTACAATTCACTAACAACACTTGAGCATTTCATGGAGAGTGATGCCAAAGCTGTGCTATATTTGGGAGATCTATCATATGCTGATAGATATGGGTACAATGATATTAGTCTAAGGTGGGATTCATGGGGTCATTTTGTTGAAAATAGTACAGCATACTTGCCATGGCTTTGGTCGATCGGAAACCATGAAGTTGAATTCTTTGCCTACATGGTAATTAAAAAAACTTTAGTAAGGATTTTGATCTTGTTTAGCTTCTAATGTTTTGAAACAAACTTAATTTTACTGCAGGGTGAAACCATTCCTTTCAAAATTATGTCAACAGCTACCCAACTCCTTACATGGCATCCAATAGCAACACTCCTCTGTGGTATGCTGTCAGACGTGCTTTTGCCGATATAATTATGCTCAATAGCTACCCTCCTTATGGTAACCTTTCATTCATTCCCTTATTTTTTTATTCTTTTACTTTTTTTTATTTTGATAAAGAACAAGGAGAAGGGATGTAGAAAAAATTATATGAACAACTGCTGCTGAGTTAGGATGAACAAAAACAGAGTGAAAAGGACTAACAAAAATGCAAGATCATGTGGTTAGGCAAGAACAAAAATGCAAGATCTAAGTAAGGCACTAACCTGAATAAAGACCAAGGGAAAAGGATGAGCTTTAGAAGGACAGAAGATAGTAGACAGAAGCTGGCGGCGATGGCAGAAGATGGCGGACGATGACCTTAGCTGACGGCGTTGGTAGTAGACAGAGAGTGAGCTTTTAACAACTTCGAGGCGAGCTGCGATGGTGGGGTGAGGAAGGGCAACAGGGTGAGGAAGGACGGCGGGCTGGATGGTAGTGGGAATGCGCTCATGAGCTTCTAATGTCTCTAACTTATGGGTCTGGATGAACTACGGGACCCATAATATATCAAAACGAAGCTGGTTCAGAGCTCTATAACAGGTGTTACCGTACCGGGCTTTTCTTCCCAAGAGAAAGGAACTCCATTGAGTTCGAAAAGTTCTTTAGCAGAAAGAGAACTCTCCTCTAGTTCTGAGTTGAAATCAAAAGCAAAATCATCACCACCACCTTTAAGAGATCTGGGCGTGCCAGTATAGACACCCAATTCCGGGATAAGTGAGTGTGGATGCGATAGAGGACTCTGATGATGAGAATATTATAAATAGATCTTCAATATTTGAAGTTCGAAATCTCAAAGGTTTAATTGCATCTTTCAAAGGGATTTAATTGGTTTTTTAATGGACTTTCTTATAAATTTTCACTTATTATAGGGGTCTTTTCGTAATTAAAAGTTAAAAAAAATAATAATAACAATGAACCGATCAGAATTATGTAATTCCGCCCGGAATTACACATTTCCGGTTGGAAATGCATAATTCCGATCCGAAATACATAATCCCTACCGAGATTATGCTGTTCCGATTACGTCCGTTTGTGTTTTTTTTTTTAATTTTCAGTAAATAAAAATTATTTTTCTGGCTTTTGATTGGTTGAATGATGAGATAAATTCATTTTACAGGATTTATCTTGATTTTTAGAAAAATAAGGGTCCTTTTGCAAATCAAATTTGGTCTCTGAAAGTCACAAGAGACACATGACTTTGAGCTAGGGTTTTTTATATAAACCCAAGCTAGCTCTCCTGAGAGGGGGGAAGAGTTTTTGGAAAAAAACAACATCAACGTAATTTCGTAAAAAAAAAACATATTAAGAACTGCATAGAAGGATTTTCAACTGCTAAGATATACAAGTGTTTCAGATAAGCAAGAATTCATCGAAGACTTATCCAACAGGTGAAACCAATTTTACTTTCAATAAATCGAAGTTCGTTGTGGCTCAAGTCTAGGATTTGGACCCACATGAATTTCTCAACAGACCCTATTATTGATAATGATAAGTTATTTGGTCATAAAAATATAGGATAGCCACTGCCTGATTGATGTGGATCAGATCGCACTGGCATTCATGGATGAGATTGATAAGAGGAGAGTGCGCACCTGAACTTCCGGTGTCTCTAACTTATGGGTATGGATGAACTGCGGGACCCATAATATATCAAAACGAAGCTGGTTCAGAGCTATTTAATGGGTGTTACCGTACCGGGCTTTTCTTCCTAAGAGAAAGGAACTCCATTGAGTTCGAAAAGCTCTTCAGCAGAAAGAGAACTCTCCTCTAGTTCTGAGTTGAAATCAAAAGCAAAATCATCACCACCACCTTTAGGAGATCTGAGCGTGCCGGTGTGGACACCCTATTCCTGAAAAAGTGAGTGTGGATGCGATAGAGGACTCTGATGATGAGAATATTATAAATAGATCTTCAATATTTGAAGTTTGAAATCTCAAAGGTTTAATTGCATCTTTCAAAGGGATTTAATTGGTTTTTTAATGGACTTTATTGTAAATTTTCACTTCTTGTAGGGGTCTTTTCATAATTAAAAGTTCAAAAAAAATAATAATAATGAATTGATCAGAAATATGTAATTTCGACCGGAATTACACATTTCCAGTCGGAAATGCATAATTCCAATAGGAATTATGTATTTCCGATCGGAAATACATAATCCCGACCGGG
Source organism: Mallotus japonicus (assembly GCA_949634005.1). Taxonomy (NCBI): domain Eukaryota; kingdom Viridiplantae; phylum Streptophyta; class Magnoliopsida; order Malpighiales; family Euphorbiaceae; genus Mallotus; species Mallotus japonicus. The sequence goes on from CATIWK010353323.1 coordinate 23,911, forward strand.
ATTATGCTGTTACGATTACGTCAATTTATGTTTTGTTTTAATTTTCAGTAAATAAAAATTGTTTTTTTGGCTTTTAATTGGTTAAATGATGAGATAAATTCATTTTACAGGATTTATCTTGATTTTTAGAAAAATAAGAGTCCTTTTACAAATCAAATTTGGTCTCTGAAAGTCACAGGAGAGACGTGACTTTGAGCTAGGGTTTTCTATATAAACCCAAGCTAGCTCTCCTGAGAGGGGGGAAGAGTTTTTGGAAAAAAAAAAAAACATCAACGTAATTTCGTAAAAAAAAAAAAAATATTAAGAACTGCATAGAAGGATTTTGAACTACCAAGATATACAAGTGTTTCAGATAAGTAAGAATTCATCAAAGACTTATCCAACAGGTGAAACCAAATTTACCTTCAATAAATCGAAGTTCGTTGTGGCTCAGGTCTAGGATTTGGACCCATAAGAATTTCTCAACAGACCCTATTCTTGATAATGATAAGTTATTTGGTCGTAAACATATAGGATAGCCACTGCCTGATTGATGTGGATCAGATCGCATTGGCATTCATGGATGGGCTTGACAAGAGGAGAGTGCGCAGCTGAGCTTTTAATGTCTCTAACTTATGGGTCTAGATGAAATGCGAGACCAATAATATACCAAAACGAAGTTGGTTTAGAGCTCTATTATGGGTGTTACTGTATCGGGCTCTTCTTCCCAAGAGAAAGGACCTCCATTGAATTCGAAAAGCTCTTCAGCAGAAAGAGAACTCAGCTCTAGTTCTGAGTTGAAATGAAAAGCAAAATCATCACCACCACCTTTAGGAGATCTGGGCGTGCCGGTGTAGACACCTAATTTCGGGATAAGTGAGTGTGAATGCGATAGAGGACTCCGATGGTGATAATATTATAAATAGATCTTCAATATTTGAAGTTTGAAATCTCAAAGGTTTAATTACATCATTCAAAGGGATTTAATTGGTTTTTTAATGGACTTTATTGTAAATTTTCACTTCTTATAGGGGTCTTTTCGTAATTAAAAGTTAAAAAGATAATAATAATGAACCGATCGAAATTATGTAATTCTAATCGGAATTACATATTTTTTATCAGAAATATGTAATTCCGATCGGAATTATGTATTTCCGATCGGAAATACATAATCCCTACCGGGATTATGCTCTTCCGATTGCGTCCGTTTGTGTTTTTTTAATTTTCAGTAAATAAAATTTTTTTTTTATGGCTTTTGATTGGTTGAATGATGAGATAAATTCATTTTACAGGATTTATCTTGATTTTTAGAAAAATAAGAGTCCTTTTACAAATCAAATTTGGTCTCTGAAAGTCACAGGAGAGACGCGACTTTGAGCTAGGGTTTTCTATATAAACCCAAGCTAGCTCTCCTGAGAGGGGGAAGAGTTTTTGGAAAAAACAACATCAACGTAATTTCGTAAAAAAAATTAAGAACTGCATAGAAGGATTTTGAATTGCCAAGATATACAAGTGTTTCAGATAAGCAAGAATTCATCAAAGACTTATCCAACAGGTGAAACCAATTTTACCTTCAATAAATCGAAGTTCGTTGTGGCTCAGGTCTAGAATTTGGACCCACAAGAATTTCTCAACAGACCCTGTTCTTGATAATGATAAGTTATTTGGTCGTAAACATATAGGATAGCCACTGCCTGATTGATGTGGATCAGATCACATTGGCATTCATGGATGGGTTTGACAAGAGGAGAGTGCGCACCTGAGCTTTGAATGTCTCTAACTTATGGGTTTGGATGAAATGCGGGACCAATAATATACCACAACAAAGCTGGTTCAGAGCTCTATTACGGGTGTTACTATACCAGGCTCTTCTTCCCAAGAGAAAGGAACTCCATTGAGTTCGAAAAGCTCTTCAGCAGAAAGAAAACTCTGCTCTAGTTCTGAGTTGAAATCAAAAGCAAAATCATCACCACCACCTTTAGGAGATCTAGGCGTGCCGGTGTAGACAACCAATTTCGGGATAAGTGAGTGTGGATGCGATAGAGGACTCCGATGATGAGAATATTATAAATAGATCTTCAATATTTGATATTCGAAATCTCAAAGGTTTAATTGCATCTTTCAACGGGATTTAATTAGTTTTTTAATGGACTTTATTGTAAATTTTCACTTCTTGTAGGGGTCTTTTCGTAATTAAAAGTTTTAAAAAATAATAATAATGAAACGATCGGAATTATGTAATTCTGATCGGAAATACATAATCCCGATCGGGATTATGCTGTTCCGATTGCGTCCATTTGCGTTTTTTTTTTAATTTTCAGTAAATAAAAATTGTTTTTCTGGCTTTTGATTGGTTGAAGGATGAGATAAATTCATTTTACAAGATTTATCTTGATTTTTAGAAAAATAAGAGTCCTTTTACAAATCAAATTTGGTCTCTGGAAGTCACAGGAGACACGTGACTTTGAGCTAGGGTTTTCTATATAAACCCAAGCTAGCTCTCCTGAGAGGGGAGAAGAGTTTTTGGAAAAAACAACGTCAACATAATTTAGTAAAAAAAAAACATATTAGGAACTGCATAAAAGGATTTTGAACTGCCAAGATATACAAGTGTTTCAGATAAGCAGGAATTCATCAAAGACTTATCCAACAGGTGAAACCAATTTTACCTTCAATAAATCGAAGTTCGTTGTG
>CATIWK010353461.1:0-14244 GCA_949634005.1 Mallotus japonicus
AAATTATTAAACTAAATTATGATTAAAATAAATATAATATTTAATCTCCTTAAATTTATGAATATATATTAAAAATATTCCAATTGGATGAATATGTAAAAAATAAAAAGTATGAGTGTAATTTGTAAAGATAATAAAAAATAAAAAAAGTAATAAATAATAAGAGATATAAAAGAATATATTGAAAATTTTCTTTTTTGATGTGTAAATTGATGTTATAGGTTGGAGATAAAATACTGTATAAATACAAATTTGATGTAAAATTTACACCAAATTTATATTTTGGGTTAAAGATGACCTAAGAAAATGAAATTATTTTAATATTATTTTTATATATAATTTAAAATTTATTTAAAAAATAAAAATAAAAATAAAAATTTTACTTAAAAGAATTTAAATTTGTATTAATAGATATTAATAATATTATTTTTATATTTTAATAAAGAGTGCACATTTTGTAATTTCATAAAACAAATGAGAGAGAAGGGGGAGACTGGTTGGCAGTTGTGGCGCGTGGTGAAACACGAGCCACTAGAAAGGTGGAAATGTGGAAAAAAGCTGGTAGTAATAATTATCGAAATCAGGGATCAGCGAGTGGTAGTTAAGATAAGAAGACATGGTGAATTGCTTGTGAAAAGGTTGATAATTGATGCCCAACACTTTACTATTTTTTCCCACAAAACAAAGACCAAATGTAGTAAGAAATAGAAGTTCCTTTGCTTATTATATAGTATCATTACCATAAAATTGCACTAAAAAACAACTCTTTTGACCAAAAATAAATAATAGAAACAATCAAGTGGCTCAGTAGTTGGCAATACATGTAATCAGATCACATGGATATCTTTTTTTATTTATTGTTTATTAATTTTTTTAATTCGATATGGAATTTACCATCATCGGTCCAGATAAAGAGGAAATTTTTTTAACTTGATATAAGATCCAACATCATCGGTGTAAACGGAAAGAAAACAATTAGTTGTTAATACTTCGAAAAGTTTAGTGAGAAGAGAGGATTGAAATTCAAAATTTAATGAGGAGGAGAAAAATTAAATTCAAAACTTCTCTTTTCCAAGAGCAAAAATTTTTGTCACTTATTCTACGCTACAAGTATTATGATTTATTAATAAGATAAATGAAAATGGGAAAATGGGTTGGTCTTTTGAAACCATTTCTGTTGTGGAGTATATATCTAGCTATATGAATTAACATATTTTTATAAATTTGTTATGATTTTTTGAAAAATATATCATGCTGGCATGTTAAAGTAAAAGTTAATTTTAATAGTAATAAATTAAAATTTTGAATAATAAAATATATCCAATAAAATAGATGTGGCTTAATATTTAGTAATTTAAACATTAACATAAAAGAAATATCAATCAGCTTTGATTTACTAATGCTAGAATTGTTATTAAAATTATGAAAATGGGAGTTCAAATTTAAAATAAAGTCTAAAAACGTTTAAATTATGAAAAAAAAATATTGTTGGAAGGGACCAGTGAAGCACATTGAGTGTCCATCTTTTGAAGCAAAACTGCAATGAAAGATCCCCAAGTTGTGCCCTATCTCTACTTTAATCAAATCTTATTATATAATATGAAACACATGCAACGTGTAGAATAATATCTAAGTTCCATGATTAAGCAAAATAAATTAAATTTCCTAATGGACATGGCCTAGAAAAAAAAATACACATTAGGTGTTTGTCCTTATGCATCTTCTTTCAAAGACTACTAATATTTTAATGGCAGAAACTATATTTCATCTACCTAACTTTAATATGTACTTAAGATAGACTTTTTTTTTTTTTTTTTGAACAATATTACATATTGAGTACAACTGAAACACACTCTATATATTATATATATCTATCTATATCTATTTATCTAAATATCTATTAATATTACAACTGTATATATAGTAATTGTATATAGAATGTGTGAGAGATATTATCCCCGGTAGTACATTATGAACCAAGAACCATGATATGCGTATTCTGGGGATCGAACCCATGACCTCCTGATCATGGGTGCCTCACGTTTGCCAATTGGGCTAATGCTCATTGGCTTAAGATAGACTTGACAATCAAAGACAAGCAAGCCTTAATAAAATAACGCTTAGAAAGCAAACCAAGTCTTTGACTATGAATAGAATCCATTATGTAAGAACATAATCATTTTCTTTTCCTTTTTAAACTACTGGTATTTAGAGTCTATTAAACTCTAATCAATTCAATTTGACGTAAATAGGACTACAAAAGTAACAGAGATCTTCCAACAATTATTTAATATGAATATGTATACCACAGTTCAAACTTGAGATGTCGCTTAAATAAGAACCGTACTCTACCAGCTGATCTTATTGGTTGATCATTTTCTTTTCAAAGTGAAAGGGTGTTAACACAAGATCATACCTAGAAGCACACTTTCACAACTTTTTATCAGAAAAAGAAAAGGAAAGTAATTAATTATATCAGGAACTTTCACAACTTTTTATCAGAAAAAGAAAAGGAAAGTAATTAATTATATCAGGAAGATCACATGCACAAATGCAATAATGGAAAATGGCATTTCCTTCATTTGAAAGTGGCATCATTTATTCTTGTTCAGTTTGTAAATGTTTATAGAAAAGTGATGTCTAAAAGAGGAAGTAATTTTGTGACAGGGGGACTGTGGTGGCAGCAGCACAGGTGAGAGTCTCACCAGCTGTTGTCACTGTGTATGTCTCTGGATCCACCTTTATATCTGGAAGAGCGTCATTGAGCTTCATGTCAAGTTTGGTCAATTTCCTAACATTGCCTACGGCTTCCACACTTTTATTCAGTCCATATAAGGCTTTTATCCCATTATCTGCAGCAGCCTGTTTGCCAGGGGGAAAAAAAAAAAGAATCTGGTGAGCATATGTTCACAAGAGAGAGAGAGCAGGACGGTCATACCTTGCTGACAAAAGCAATAGAATTAGCACTTCCAGCCTTGCCAAATGCTCCAAACATTGGCCTCGAAATCACCTGCAGCAATTCACAGTGTTAATAGAAGCTGGAAGTTGATGCCCTTAAATCTATACTTCAACGTCATTTCATCATAGTTTTTTATGATCTTTTATGAAACCTTAAATGCGTAATAAGTTTGGAATTACCAAATTATTGATGTCATAACACTAGGAATTGATCATATTCACTTGTTTACATTGAACATTCGCATTTGCAATAATAGCATCAACGACCATTACCGGTTCAGGGGTGGGGATGCTAGCATTTGGATCTCCCATGTCAGCCCATGCAATTATGCCACCTTTAACCACCAATTCTGGTTTTGCTCCAAAGAAAGATGGCTTCCATAGAACTAGATCTGCCAACTTTCCTACCTGCAAGAACATATATTACTAACTAAACGAAAGGTCGATATCCACCTTAGATGGATTAGCAAAGAAGGTGTCATCTATAAATTGAATGATCATGAGTATGGCATCAAATACTCTTGTAAGAAATCACATTGTCAAATTGTGGGCATGTGACAATTCAAACAAGCATACCTCAACTGAACCAACAAAATCAGCAAACCCATTTGCAATTGCTGGATTTATAGTGTACTTTGCAATATAACGTTTAATACGAAAGTTGTCATTGTTTGATCCACCAGGGACCATTGATCCTCTTTGTGATTTCATCTTGTGAGCAGTTTGCCAAGTTCTACATATGACCTGGAAAGAAAAGAAGTTACACTCATTTAGACCTTGGCATTTAGGATTTGCCGAATTATATAATATAATAAAATGCGCTTTAAAAGAAGGACAAAAATAATTAAAAATTGACAAATTTACATGAATTTGATTCATTTCATATGTAACTGTAGCAAGAGCATAAATAATTTGACAGAAAATAATAAATTTCCACAGTCATGTCAAATTAGAATTAACAAGAAAGAAAGATTGTGATTTATTACCAGTCATATAGAAATTAAAATGCGTTTAAAATAAGATAGAACGTTTAGAATAAAATAAAGAGACCTCTCCAATGCGGCCCATAGCCTGTGAATCAGAAGATATAATGCTAATTGCCCCCATATCATGCAATATGTCCTCTGCAGCAATTGTTTCTGCCCTTATTCTTGATTCAGCAAAAGCTACATCTTCTGGAATGTTTTTATCAAGGTGATGGCAGACCATCTGCATGTTCCCACTATAGATTCAGAACAAAACATCTAAAAAGCATTTTGTACCTACACTTTTTGGACATGATTGTACCAGCATATCAAGATGTTCATCAACAGTATTGGAAGTATAAGGCCGTGTAGGGTTTGTTGATGATGGTAGGACATTTTTTACACCACATACTTTGATAATATCAGGAGCATGACCACCACCTGCACCTTCACTGCCCAATAAGTTACCAATGTTATAATCAAAGAGAGATAAAATTCAATGATCAACCAAGATATCATCCTCGGAATTAGAAAAATATACTAATTTAATGTACATAGTCCTCTAATTTTGTTCAACCATGTCATCATAAAAGGACTGGAAGTATCCAAAAGTACAAATATAATGCGTAACATCACATAACTATGTTTTTTACCACTTCTAAGATAATAGAGCTACCAATGCGTTGACTATCTACCAATGCCTTTTTTATTCCATGCTTTCTTGTAACTCATCATCTCTTTGATAGTATGTAGCTTTATAAAACATAATACTTGATGTTGAAGTCCCTCACTTGTTCCGAAGGACAACTGAGAAAGAAGTTAAAAAATGCAGCAATACCTGTGATAAGTATGGATAGTTCTTCCCTTGAATGCAGCAACTGTGTGTTCCACGAATCCAGATTCATTTAAGGTGTCTGTGTGGATATTGACCTGCCAAAACGAAAGAAAGATAGAGATGGATGCTTTAAATGTGAAGCTCCCAAATTCATCTTTTACTTGCAAGAAACAAACCTGTATGTCATGTTCTTCTGCAACACTCAAACAATTGTCAATTGCAGCAGGAGTAGTTCCCCAGTCCTCATGTAGCTTTAGTCCCATTGCCCCAGCCTTGACTATTTCATGAAGTTCATCAGGTTTGGAACCATTGCCCTAAAGTGAACATATATGGTTAACAAAGCAGTCAAGATAAAATGAAGTGTCTTTCACAGTTCAAAACTCCATGCACTCGGGCACTTCACAATGATTAAGGTATAACCTGAAATATCAATGTATAATAGCAATTATATAGACAAATAAAGCACCAAAATATATTTAAACATACTTTTCCAGTGAATCCAAAATTTAGAGGCAGATCATCAGTAGATTGAAGCATCAATTTCATGTGAGATGGAGCAGGAGTACAGGTTGTTGCACGTGTGCCATTAGCAGGACCTGTTCCACCTCCGACGAGCGTTGTAATACCTGCATATATTGGGAAATTTTGGGACAAGAAATCTGTTTACAAATACCATGAGGATGTTTATCTGATCTCTTTCTTATAATTGATCCATATAAATTATTCATAAGTTTTAAGAATGAAAAGCGGCAAGATAACAAGTTCAAGATGTCACAGACAAGGCCTAAAATGATAGCAAAAACGAATGAAGAATAGAAGTATTCAAGATGAGTTTCAAGAACAATTTCTTCAAGAAATTAACAACAGCAATGTGGACATTCTTCCTACAATTTACCTGTTCAATCCATCATCTTTGGCTTCTACTTTCAAAGCATACAAGAGATGACAAGATTACCTAATGTTATCTTGTATATTGAAAAGAAAATATAGCGTCAAACTAAGACCTCTCAGAAATCAAACTCTCAGTTGAAATGATCTTGGCAGCCAAAGAAGTTTACCATGGAATCATATGATGTCAAGGAGAATTTGCAAGTATTTTGTGAATTCAGGCATTGTAAGCTGGACCATTGCATATAACATGTAAATTCCAAAGAAGGCACATCAAAAAGCAACTCTTAATTTACATCTTCCAAGAAAAAAAATTCTCACAAAATAAAATGTGAGCATACAGGGTTTGCATGCTGTTTCAATGTAAAGTAACTCAAGCTCTATATAACTCACCACTTGATATTGCCTCATATGCCAGCTGGGGGCATATGAAATGTACGTGACAATCTATGGCCCCAGCAGTTACAATCATTCTTTCACCCGCAATAACCTCAGTGTTAACCTAATTGTAAATATAACCTGAATGTTAAGCTAATCATCAAAAGGAGAGGAAAGAAAACTGGTGCAAATATGTGCCATCAACAAGATATGAAAAATTACGACAGTGCTTTCTTTTTAAGATGAAACTTACGCCAATGACCATATCAGGATGAACATCATTCATGATATCTGGATTTCCTGCTTTTCCAATTGCAGCAATAAGACCACCTCTAATGCCAATATCTGCCTTGTAGATTCCACTGTAGTCAATGATCACAGCATTTGTTATAACGGTGTCAAGAGAGTCAACTGGTTGATGCCCGCATGACTGGCCCATTCCATCCCTTACAACTTTCCCGCCTCCAAAAACACATTCATCTCCATAAACAGCAAAATCCTTTTCAATTTCAGCATAGAGATTGGTATCACTGAGGCGAATTTTGTCACCAGTAGTGGGGCCATAAATATTAGCATATGCCTCACGAGAAACAACAGCAGTGAATGCAGAATCTTCCCCAGTTAGACCTTCACTGCAAAGGAACAGTTTTAGTTTGGTTGATTAGCCTAGATCACATGCTCAAAAGAGGAAGAACTCTTGATAGCATAGAGAAAAAACGAAAACTGTTCCCAGTGAGAATTTTCAAAACCTAGCATTGGGTTCTTCCTGATTTCCAAATCCTCTCACATATATTGCTTCTGCCACTTTTGCATAATTGGCATCATCAACTGGACCATCCACAATGCCATTTCCTCCTCTGATCACCTTTTTACCACCAATGCTTACAAGTATAACACTTTTAGATTCTCCTGGCTGGAAAAGTAAAATTATAGTTTTAGGACATAATGAAATGCATAGGTTGATGTATTCAAGACATGGTAATGTCCTCTACGCCATGACAGACAATATGAAATATCATTATTATAGGATAAAATTTGAAGGGGAAGAAATATATAAGATAACTTCTCTCTTAATAGTCTCTCTGTTTAAAGTTATCACATGCCCTGTGGAATGCTTATCAATCAAAACTTATGCTTATTCTATATCATGATTGAACTTAATGTCAAGAATTTCAAGCTGATGTTAGTTCTTATGGACTTTCCTAATTATTGCGTTGACCAGCTCCACCAGTAGTTTTCACTAAATCATCATTCCAGATCAATAACTAAAGCACCTCTTCCAAGTTGAATTGTTCAGGCTTAAGATATGCACAATGGATTTATACCATAGGCAACCAACATCACAAGCTTATATGCATAGATCAACATCTAACAAAAGGATTAACTTTTTCTTTCAATATCTCATTGAAGAACCAGTCCAATATAAAACCTGACAGATAAAATGCTCTTGATTTAAAGATATCAGTAAGCAAAATATAAAGAACACCAAAATTGATAACAGGTTACAAAGTCCAACCTCAAATCGTATAGCTGTTCCTGCTTGTATGTTCAAGCGCATGCCATATGCTCTCATTCGATCAAAATGCAAACAAGGGTTCGTCTCGATGAAATGATAGTGGCTGCCTACCTGAAACAAAGCTGGATGATTAAAAAAGAGGCCACACATCATTACTATTGTGTACAAGCAAGGTGTCCTGGGAAAGGAAATCAAAATTAAGTAGTGACAATATAACACCTGAATTGGTCGGTCCCCACGGTTTACAACTTTCAGAATTACTGCTTTCCTTCCAGAGTTAAGTGCGATGTTTCCATCTCCAAAGGTGATCATACCTGGAATTTCATTCTCTTCTATCCCATCAAACTTGTCAAGAGAAGGAACTGCAAAATTAATTATTTTCCATCAAGTCTATGAGGTGTCCTGTTCGCAAGACCTGCTTTTACATATTACTTCTATAATCCTCACTGGAAGCAACAGTGCATAATGAAATACCTCAATTATAAACCACATCAAATAAAGATTTTAGAGAGTGTACTAAACCCAATAGGCTTAGACATGCAAATCTGAAAAAGAAACAAATGCCAGATAGAGAACATACAAGTGGAAAAATCGTTCACATTCTATACCATGTCAAAGACAGATGTTGCTAACACATTTCTTATTTATTTACATATCCTAACCCTTAGATACAGAAATCTTTCATGTCCGTATGCTTTTGGAATCATCATCATTCAAATATGCTTAGTACTTTTTTGAGAGCACCTTTTGGCTCAGGAAAAGGAACAGAATTCTGAAGACAAAGGAAATATAAAACATATAAATGCAATGAACAATTCTCTTGGCTTGAACCTCAAGTTCAATGGCATAGACACAAAATTGCAAGATCATGTCCTGTTAAGAGAGTATTTCCAAACATTACTAAAGTCTAAAAGCTTACAGCCCAAGAGAAGCCCTTACCTGGAAGAAAGGAACCATGCAAAGCTAGCTCCAGATTTCCATTTTCACTAGCAATAGCATTATGAACAGTGACTAACTTTGTCCCATCAGGAAATGTCCCTTCAACCTACATGCAAAAGTTCACATGAGAAGATAGTGGATGTTGAGCTTTTAAACGAGCATCATTAATAACAAGTTCATAAGCATGATAAACGCCCAGCAAAATCCACACTGCCATTAGCTTTTCAGCATACATAGGCAATAAATCCAAAGGATTCAAACAACACAAACTTATCTTCTGATCCCATTAAACTTAATTCCCCAACTTTTTCTTTTGGACAGGAATGCCATGAAATATTTATGCTTAACTTAACAATGTAAAACTTCTCTTTTTGAATGTTTATCAAAATGACAGCCAATTTTTTTTGTAATGACTAATGATATATTTGAAATTAAAGAAAAACGAAAAAAAAAAATCACAATTTGAAGCGAATTCTCCAAAAAGATTAAATCTTTTAAATTCATAATTCAAGGCATGCAACATCCACTGTTGAATTTCATAACGAGCAAAGCCTCCATAAAAACCAAAATCAACTTGATAAAACATTGCTTATACCTGCACAGTTTCCAAAAGATTGGGAACAGCGGGAAGAACTTGTCTCCTGTGATTAAAAACATATGAAAGTAGAATAAGCCAGCAATTCCAATACCATAACAACATATAGTTTAATTAAGTGACATGAACCAAAAATTTAAATAAAAAAAGTGACCTCCCAAGTAGCTGTTTTCCAAGGTCCATCAGTTCAGCAACAGTCTTGTCACCATCACGAACAAACTCCAAAATCTACAAAATAAAATCAGTTTATTGAACAAAATCAATAAAAAAAAAAAAGAAAATGAAAAGAGAGCAATGAAGAAGGTGACCTGAGTAGCAATGAGAGCTACAGCTTCAGTGTAATTAAGCTTAAGCCCACGAGCGAGACGTTTTTGAGCAAGAAAACCTGCGTTATGCAGTCCTAATTTCTCCACTTCTCTTGGCAACAACTTCATTTTTCAGTTACAATACCGGTTTAGCTCTTTATTAAAAGTCAATTTTCAGATGAGATTTAGTATTGGGAATTGAACAGTTGTCAATCTATTTCAGTTGAAAATGATTTGATTTGATCTGAAATAAACTTTGGTGAAATGGAAGTGAAGAATTGGATGCTTACAAGTGATCTTATTTTTTTTGTTTTGTTTTTGGTTTGATATGCCGCCTAATGCACATTCTGAATCCATGATTGGTTTGATGTGGAGACTATTTTTTGGACTAATACATAAATAAATAGATCTTCGACTTTTGGCATGGGATTAAATAGGTTTAAATTAAATTTTTTCAATAAATATAATTTAATATTTCTACTTTTAGTATTAAATAAGTCCAATTTGATATGCCGCCTAATGCACATTCTGAATCCATGATTGGTTTGATGTGGAGATTTTTTTTTTGGATTAATACATAAATAAATAGACCCTTCAACTTATGACACGAGATTAAATAGGTTTAAATTGAACTTTTTCAATAAATAGGACCCAATACTTTTACTTTTAGTACTAAATAAGTCCAATTTTGATATCATGATAAGTGTGACAATCAAACTCTCAATAAAAATTAATTTTTTAATCCTAATTTATTTAATATTCATAAAAATAGTATTTATAATAGTTTGATTTTTCAAAACTCTTTGTTTAATGTGAAGGGGAAGTGGCAAGAGAGAGCGAGAGAGGGAGTAGAAAACAAAGAGTTTGGTTGATTAATGTGGATTTTTTAAATATTTTAAATTTAATTTAGTTTAAAAATATTAATAAAGTATTTAGTATAAATTTTCACTCTATTTTCATAGAATTTGGGTTACACGTGCAAAGTTTGAGTCAAAATTGGGTTTATTTGGTACTAAAAGTAGAAATATTGGGTCTTATTTGTTGAAAAAGTTCAATTTGGACCTATTTGATCCTGTATCACAAGTTGAAGGGCCTATTTTTGTATTAGTCCGTTCTTTTATCACTTATCTGCGTTGTGTTTATCTTGGCATTACAGCTTTTCTTGATTAAGAGAGGAGGAGAAGAGATCTATGTCGGTCCATTGGGTCACAATTCTTGCCACCTGATCAATTATTTTGAGGTAGATTTGATTTCATGGAGTATTAAAAAGAAAAATTCATACCAACTCTATCCATGTTATAGGCGTACTGATATGCTTTAGCACTGTTTTTGTAAAGGGAATTGAAGGAGTTAGTAAAATTAGAGATGGTTACAATCCAGCTACTTGGATGCTAGAAGTTACCAGTGCAGCACAAGAGCTGTCTTTAGGAGTAGATTTCACTGCCATTTACAAGAATTCAGAATTGTACAGGTAAATTTGCACCAACAACTTAGCATATGATGTTCAGTCAAACAAAGAATAACAGATCATTCTTCTATTGGTTGCTGATGTAGGAGAAACAAAGCAATTATTACAGAGTTAAGCACTCCACCTCCTGGTTCAAAGGACCTCTATTATCCTACACAGTACTCTCAGTCCTTTTTAACGCAATGTATAGCTTGTTTATGGAAGCAACGTTTATCGTACTGGCGAAATCCGCCATATACAGCCATAAGATTTCTGTTCACGACCTTTATAGCATTGATGTTCGGAACAATGTTCTGGGATCTTGGCTCTAGAAGGTAAGTTACAGACAATATAGCAGTACTATAACCATCACATTTTTTAACATTTTATACCAACATTTAATGGTTAGTTCATGTCATTTGATCTTTAATTATTTCTTATCCAACTATAGGAAGACGCAACAAGATATCTTTAATTCTACGGGTTCAATGTACTCCGCAGTCATCTTCCTTGGAACACAAAATGCAGCATCAGTGCAACCAGTTATATCAGTTGAAAGAGCAGTCTTCTATAGAGAAAGAGCAGCAGGAATGTATTCGGCTGTGCCCTATGCCTTTGCGCAGGTAATAATTAAGCTATTGCAAGTCTTGATAAAATGCTCATTATATAGTGTAGTACAAGACCATGAACTTCAATTAATCTTTTGATACATCATGCAGGTTCTGGTTGAGATTCCATACGTTTTTTTTCAAGCAGTTGTATATGGTATTCTGACATATTCAATGATTGGATTTGAATGGACTGCTGCTAAGTTCTTTTGGTATATATTCTTCATGTACTTCACATTAATGTACTACACCTACTATGGAATGATGGTTGTTGCCCTTACACCAAACCACCACATTGCAGCCATAGTTTCATCAGCATTCTATGCAATTTGGAACCTCTTTTCGGGATTTATCGTCTCACGAACTGTAAGTGTTTAATATACCCTTCAATCCATTTCATTTAAAGACTACTATAGCTGAGCTCTGTCGTGGACTAACAGATTTTGTTCTGTAATCTAACAGAGGATGCCTGTATGGTGGAGATGGTATTACTGGGCATGTCCTGTGTCATGGACCTTGTATGGATTGATTGGATCACAATATGGAGATATAAAGGATACATTTGGTGGTGGAAGCCAAGAAGTAGGAGATTTTATAAGGGAGTACTATGGTATTAGACATGATTTTCTTGGAGTAGTTGCAGCTGTGATTCTTGGGATGACTGTCCTCTTTGCACTTATTTTCGCTGTGTCTATCAAGTCCTTCAACTTCCAAAAGCGATAGAAACTTTTGATTTCTTGGCTGTTGCTGTTGTTGTTTTTTATAGTTTATTGTCAGGTCTATTATTAGGAAGATAATGATGATAGAGATAAGGATTACTATTGTTTCTCGTATTTTAAAATTCAAACTTGTATCTTATAGATTGGGATAAATCTTCCTAACTTCATTAGTTACAATTGTAATGTGTATATATATTTTCAATATGTAAATAGCATAAGCGTGGTGATTTTCCCGTAATCATTATTGCATTCTCATGGTATGAGAGCCATGATACATGATCTAACAACCAAACTTGTTATCATGGCTGAAAATCAATCCACGTCCACCTCTCAAACAATTGTTCCTACACCAAGCCAACAAACCTCAAATATTACTACTCTTCCCAATATAGCTCATCAACTCCCAATCAAACTCAATTCCACAAATTACCTTTTATGGCAAGCACAACTCATGCCTCTTTTGTATAGCTATGATTTAGCTACTCATATAGATGAGCAATCCGAACCTCCTCCCAAATTTATAAACAATCAACCAAATCCTCTTTTTCACATTTAGTTTAAACAAGATCAATTAGTATTGAGTTGGATTATTGGCTCAATCTCTGAAAATTTTGTACCTCAAATTGTTAGGGTGCCTTGTGCTAAAGAAGCTTGGGCAAAACTTGCAAACTCATATGCTGCTGGCTCCAAGTCTCAGGTGAGAAATATCAAAGCAAGTTTTTATTGTTTGAAGAAGGATCAAGGTAAATCGATTGCACAATACACTCAACATGCAAAAAAGTATGTATAATCAATTAGCTGCATTGTGTCATCCATTGGGGAAGATGATCTTGTTCAAGTAATTACCAATGGTCTTGGTCCTATATACAGACCATTTGTTTGTTCACTTGAGAATCGAACCTCTGATGTCTCTTTTCATGATCTATATGGACTCTTGTTGAGTGAGGAATCCAATTTGAATTCAAAAAATTTACGGATAGAATCAGCTTCAACTGCATTATTTACCTCTCGCAATCAGTTTGCTGTGCGGAATAGAGGTGGTGGCCGTACTAGGTCACATTTCCATCGTGGTGGAGGATGTTCTTTTGGGCAGCAGGCATCTGCACAATCTAGTCATCCCTCTTTTGCATAACACTCTTTTGTGCAGCACTCTAGTCCTCAATTCCATGCAAGTGGTCGACCTTTCTTTTGTCAGCCAAACAACAAAAATTCAATGGATGTCATGAAATTAATGTGTTACAACTGTTCAGGTATTGGCCATACATTGAATAATTACTCATATCCGAAATCGAGGTCTGTATCTCAGTCTCAACCTTCAACTGCACACTTAGCCAACAACAATCCCACCTCAACCAATTCTTGGATTTTGGACACTGGAGCCACCAATCATATTACTTCCAACCTTGATGCCCTTACTTTACACTCAAATTTTCAGGGGTCTGATAAGGTGTAAATTGAAGTTTTTCATTTAATTTAATGAGACTAGAATAATCACTTTTCAAGTTCTCAAATTCCTTGGATAAGCTAGTAAACTTATATTTATAGAGTTTTTTCTTAGATAGTAAGCATGTATATTTTTGCAAAAGTTTACTAGCAAAAGAGCATTCATCATCATCATTATCATCATTATCATCATCATCATCATCATCATCATAATCACATTCATCACAAGAAGGATTAAATATAGATGGTACCTCATTTTCGTCTTCAAGAGCCATGAAGCAAAGGTTGACAACTTCTTGTTGTTCCTCCTCTCTTTCAAATTCTGAGGATTCATCCCAAGTAGCTTTGAAAGCCTTCCTTTTCTCTTTTGTTTCTTTTTCTCTTGAATTTGAGTTTGGGGCAGTCACTTCGAATGTGTCCCAATTTCTTGCATTCATAGCAAGTAACCTCTTTGGTTTTCTTCTTACCATCTCCTTCATACTTCTTGTTGAAGTCTCTTATTCTTGAGGTATGTTGTTTTCTCAAGAACTTCTTGAAGTTTCTAGTGAGCAAAGCAACATCATCTTCTTCATCACTAAAGTTTTCAGCATTTTCTTCTTCACTTTCTTCTTGTGAAGCCTTCAATGCTATGCTCTTTTTCTTTTCTTC
>CATIWK010353544.1:0-28873 GCA_949634005.1 Mallotus japonicus
TAAAACTTTATGGCTGACATAGGAGTCCATGATGGAGGAATGAAGGCCAAGCGGCCGACGGCGCCGCTTGGAAGGTTGAAAACAAGAGTCGGCAACGAATAGGACTCTCAGGTTTTCAGAGAAAACCTGTATTCATCTTCCAACTTAATGTATGTATTGACTGATTCAATTAATATATATATATATATATATATATATTTCTCAACCAAATTACGTAATGCTGAAAAAAAATATGTAAACTAAGTTATTTAAATTAAATTTGGATAATGAATTTGGTTGGTTTCTTCAAAAAAATTAGTAAAATATAAAAATTAATAATAATAAATCTCATAAGATAGTTAAAAATTACAAAACTCATAAGCCTAAAATTGTAAATGTTCAAAAGGTCCAAAACAATCAAACCGGACCAAACTAAACTGAAAATTTCAGTTCAGTTTAATTGTTAAAAAATTTTGTCAATTTAACTTGATTTTGAGCAATTTTCAATTAAATCAAACCAAATCAATTGATTAACACCCTTAAAAAATCACAGCCGAACAAAATTATTTTAGAATTTGAACGGACCATAACTGAATTGAACCAATTATTTTTTTCTCACCCATAAACCCAACCACAATTTCAAAAACTATGAAAATAAATTATTTTCGACCAAAAAAAAAAAACTATGAAAATAAATTATCTCACTCCATACGTGCCCTTTTAATATCTAATAAAAGTTGTGTCTTGTTGGCAGCGGCTGGCTAGTTCATATATGTTAAGAGTGATTAGTGGGTTTGGATGATGACGGTGCAGAATGCACACCCACCCAATTGTTGAGTTTGGTGATCTGTCACAGCATCACATAATGTACATAATTGTGGATTGATTGATTATTTATACTGTCTTAAAATTTAAAAAACTTCTATAGACCAATAGTTGATATGGCTTAATTAATAACAAACAATCATTAGAGTCGGAAAGTGAAACGAATATTATGAAAAAGAAAATACTCTTTTTTTTTTTTTTGTAAAGAAAGATAGTGGAAAAAAATAAAAGAGATAAGATTCAAGTTAGAATTTCCTTTTTTTTTTTTTTTCGGTGACATTTACAAATGCATATAGCAAAAAGCATTTCATTTCATTTCAACAAAATAAAGATCAAAAGAAAATGAAATTATCCACCTAAAATAGGATTAAAAAGCTGATGCCTAACCATACTAATAATTTCTACTCATAATTTTGCTCCATGTTCTTCAACTTGGAGATATCATCAATTTCTTGAGAAAATTGAATCCTTCAATGAATCTAGCTAGCTACCTCATAATTATGTACTACTTCTAATAAACTCAAATCAAACCAAAAAGCAAATGCAGAAATGTAACCAACAAAGCTTGATTAAACCAAATTGGCAGCATCAGGCAAACCTTGCTGAAAATCACTACCATCCCTTGATCTTGATGAAGAAACATTATTTGACGACCCATTACTACTGCTATTAGCTGGCTTCTTGACAGGAACAGAAGCGCGACAGACAGGGCAATTAGAATGAGAATTCAACCACATATCAATGCAAGAAGCATGAAACGAATGCTTGCAAATACTTAATTGCTTAATTTCTTCACCATCAGCAAACACCGACAAACAAACTGGACACTCACTGCCAAAATCTTTCACATGGGTATCTTTTTGAAACTTCACATCAGATGCAACTCCTTTATTGTCACTTGTGTTCGTGCGGCTGCTGCTGTCGTGTCCGCCAGCAAAAAACTCATCGGAATCACTCCGGCGCCGGCGGCTACTGAAAGGACTGGGAGGGCATTTGATGGAGAAAAAGAAAGTATAGATCAGAGCAGGGATAGTGATAACAGCTATTAAAGCAAGAATGAACTCAAGAGGAGATAAATCTATACTTCTTGGAGGCGCAGGGAAAGGTGGAGGATCAGGAGCAATGAAAATGGTTGGTGGGTGTTGCTCCATGAAAGTGAAGGAAGAGACTGGTTTGGGGGTTTTCTTGACTCTTGATAATTTTTTTTTTTTTTTTTTTGGGTTAAAGAACTGATGAAGAGAGAGATGACGGTGGAGTTGTTGTGTTAGTGAAGGCAATAATTGAAGAGGTAAATGGAGAAGGTAGATGACAAAATTCACAGACCATCGTTGATGCTACGTGTCTGTTTTTTTTTTTTTTTAAATTGATTTAAAAAAAATTATTTTCTATTTTAAATGTATTATATTATGTCTATAGTTGAATTTATAAGAAAAATTATATTATATTTTATTAATTATAAATAAAATAAATATTTTTTTTTTGTGTAAATGGTATTTATGTGTAGGACCATGAGCCACCTCAAATATCATCTTACAATTATTTAACATGGTTATATACAATACAATTTAAACTTAAAATGTTCCTTAAATAAAAATTTCTTATGCGTTGATTCCATTAAAAATTCAATAAAAATGTAATATATATATATATAAAAGCTAGACAAAAACCTTTTTTTTTTAATAAAATAGAGAAATTTATCGGTTTGGTTTTCTCACTGTTTAACATAAATTACTACCTTTTTACCAAATTACATGCGTACCCTTTTATCTTTCAAGCGTGTCCCTTTCCTGATTTTTTCATTTTTGCATATATTCTTATTTGGTTTCATTTTTCCGCTTTCTCTATTCCATTTTCTTCTCACCCTCTTCTTCATTTTTTAGTGAGGTAGTAACTGTCTTGAGAAAAAATCCATTATCTTTTTGTAGTTTTTTTACATGTTTGGTTATAGTTGTAATGGTTGATACATGCTTTAGTCAGTTTAAATCATCTTCTTCTAAGATTAGAAATTTTATGAAACCTAAATTTAATTTGAAAATAAAATCTCCTAGACTTGAAATGATAAAGAAATCAATTTGCAGTAGTTTTAAAAAGAGTTAAGAGAAACAATGTGCTTCTAATTCTCTTGATCTTCTATTTAAAAAAGAGTTTTTGATGATGTTAATGTTGATGACAAGAGAGCAAAGAAGAGATTGAAGGTTCAAATTGAGGAGGGAGGTGATGCTGAAAGGATGCCTTTGAAGGTATTTTTATTTTTTTTTAAATATTAATTATTTGTATATTATTTGTGCTTTTTTAGTTTATGGTTTTTTGTAGTTTGTAATTTTTTTTTTCTTTTCTTAGGATTGGGACCCTTTGATTCATGTTTATGATTATTTCATTGCTAAAATAGGGTGTTCTTTGATTTATGATGTTGTTGTTTAGATTAAAAATATTTTGAATGAGGAACAATTGGCTTTGTTTAGATCTACATGTTTTGGTTATTTCCTTGATCTTCCTAAGTTTGAGGTGTAGTGTCAGTTGATTCATTCTCTGTTGTTGAGAAAATTGAAGTAGCCTAATGTTTTTGAGTCGTGATTTGATGTTTTGTGGGAAGAGGTTGAAGCTTAGTTTAAAGAAATTTGGACTTGTAAGTGGTAGGAATTTAAGTGTTTCTTGTGACAAAAATAATCTTATCGAGAAGTATTTTGGTGGTTTCAAAAAGATTAACAAACAATTTGTTCAAGAGTGTTCTCTTGCAAAATGCTGGGATTATGATCAAGATTGTTGTTCTTTAATTTTTTGAGTTATTTTTATTTTTTCTCCATTAGATAAGATGGTTAGTAGGAAGAATTTTGATATTTTTGATAGTGGTTTATATGATAAATATGCTTGGCGTAAGGATGTTTATAATGTGACCTTGGAATCATTGAAGGAAAAATGAGTGAGAATGGAAAGAAGCTACATGATGGATGTTTTTATAGGTTGAATGGATTCCCTTACGGTTTTTTTTTTTTAGTATTTTATATGCATAATATACTGGAAACAAACCTAATACATACTTATTTTTTGAACAGGCTGAGGATGTAGGTGGAAGAAATGTTTGTTCTGAGGGAAAAAAGTAGAAGGAGATGATGATGAATATTCTATAAAGAGTTTTGATATTGTTATGAAGATCGGAGATGGTAGTGAGGTATGTTTTATTTTTTTAGTATTGTATATGCATAATATACTAGTTATAAACCTAACAGAAACTTTTTTTGAACAGGCTTAGGATTTAGGTGTAAGAATTATTTCTTTTGAAAAGGGATAATAGCAGTATTAGTCCTATAAATTATAGTATTTTTCAATTAAGTCCTATAAGAATTTTTTTTACAATCAAGTTCTATAAGTTTTAAAAAGGTTTCTATTAGTCCTATCCGTTAGCTAAAACAGTTTTCCATTAGTCAACCCTTAAAATTAAACTTTTTTTTAATTTACATTTCAGTCCTAAAACTATAAAAAAAAAAAAATTTATTTTGATATTTTAAATAAATAATATTTTTATTTTTATTTTTATTTGTGACTTCTTCTATTACTTAACTTTCAAAATAACTATATAACTAACTAAAATAATTTTAAAAATAAAAATAAAAATTATATTTTTCTTAAATTATTAGTTATATTGAGAATGATGAATAAAACTAATCATACTCAATCAAATTTGACTTAGTCAAATTTTTAAAAATTTTAAATTAGGATATTTTATAATAAATATTTGAACAATAAAATAAGTTAACATATTCTTATTATAATTGTAATTGTCATAATAAATAAAATTAATTTAAGATAAAATATAACAAAATTTTCTATTTTACCTTAAATTAATTATATTTTATAATAATAAATAAAACTATTAATAAAAATATGTTATTCTTCAATTTTTTTTGTAAAATAATCTAATTTAAGGAAATATTTTTTAAAATTGTCTAATTAAAAGTAAAATCAAGTTTAAAATTTATTTAAAATATAACATAAATTATAATACTGACAAAACTAATTGAGTATATCCAAGTATAAAAAAAATATTTATTCATTTAAGATATATTAATTAAAATTTATATTTTTAAAATAATAAAAATACTTAATTAATTTTATTTATAATTGTTAATAAAATAATAAGTTAAGAAGAAACATTTTTTAATTTTAAATTTTCTTGAAATTATTTTAGTGAGTTATGTAGTTATTATAAAAGTTAGATAATAGAATAAGTCATAAATAAATAAATAAATAAAAATATTATTTATTTAAAATATTAAAAATGATTTTTTTTATAGTTTTAGGACTAAAATGTAAAAAAAAAATAATTTCGAGGGTTGACTAACAGAAAATTTCTTTGACCAACGGAAAGCTTTTTTAAAACTTATAAAACTTGATTGTAAAAGAAATTTTTAATAGGACTTAATTGAAAAAACGATATAATTTATAAGACTAACAGTGTTGTTATCCCTTTGGAAAAGAAAAAGAAGGTAATAATAAGGAAGATTTTACTGAGAGTATTGATTTTTTTGAAGAATATGAGAGATGGTGCCGGAGAGGGTGATGGTGGTTATTTTTTATTTTTATTAGTGTTTTTGAATTAACGTTTATTGAATATTATTTATTTTTTGAAGGGGATGGTGGTGCTGGAGTTGGAGGTTTTATTTCTGCTCATGGTTAAGTTGTAAATGAAGGTGGAAGAAGTGATTTTGATGATAATACAGATCGTGGCGAAAATGGCACTAAGGATTATGTAGCTTTTTTTGGAGCTGATTTTTGGTGTTTCTACTGCTAAAAGTTTAAAGTACTATATTTTGGTATATGTTGTTTTGTTTTTGTTTCTTTTTGGTTTATTTTATAACTTTTTTATGTATATTAAGATCAGAAGAATGAGTTAGAGGATTTTGTTGATGTTTACGATATTATTAATTCTGCTGTTAGAGTTGTTGGTGAAATTAGAAGTGATACTATATTTTTTTTAAAAAAAAAATATTTACTTTTATTTATTGTTGTTTAAGTTTTTTGTATTTCGTATTTGTTTGGTTTAATTTTGGGTGTTGAAAAAGAATATGGTGTTTAAGTTAATTTTCCTTTTGATGCTGCTACTAATAAAAGTAAAAAGGATGTTTTTATGGTATATATTGTTTAGTTTATTATTTTATTTTTATTTTCTTTTGGTTTATTTTTGGTTTCTGATTATGATATATATGTTTTTTATATTAGCTTAAGAAGGATGTTCAGAATGATAATGATGATTTTGTTAGTCCCATTCTAAAGAAAAAGGAAGTTAAACCTGCATATTTTTTGAAATCTCCTTTTTTAAATGAGTTTAGTTCTTTAGATTTGGTTGGAAAGAAGAAAAAAAATATAACTATGGTGAAAGATTTATGTGATTTGAGTAAAAATATTGAAGAATCTTTGGATTATGATAATCTGGCTGAGTTTGACTCTTAGATTTAGTTGGTTTAAAGAAAAAAAAATATGTAATTTGAAGTATTTGTTTTTGTTTAGTTTTTCTTTTTTAATTTTTTAATTTTTATTTTTGTTTTGTATGAATAAACTCTATTTTGATGATGGTGATCTTATTTCTTTGGGTTTTGAACTTAGAGTTGACACAATTGTTACGAAGATGTGGTTTCATACTGTGAACTATTGTGGTTGTTCTTTGTCATCTTCTATAAGTTTTTTCTATTTTTTCTATTTTTATTACTAGTTTTTTCAATTTAGATGTTCATTGTTGATTGTTTTTCATTATAAAGTTAGTTTGAGTTTGATTTTGAGTTTCACATGCAGAAAATATACTTTTTATATACTTGATATATAATGTGTAGTTGATGTTGTAGTAGTTCTATTTTATTTTTCTGTTTATTTTTTTTTATTTTTTTAACATATAGATGTTTTGTTTTACTATCTGGAAAAGAAAGGAAAAGTTTATGGCGATAGTGTTAGTGATATGCCCTAGGGCCAATCATGTAACGGCCATATTTTGACATTGACATATTTCATTTATAAATAAAGAGGTATATTCATTATTACTAGCTAATTCTAATAACTTTCTTGAATAGTCAATTCTACCTAAGGTCATCAAGTATGTGAGTTGATAGTAAAACTCTTAGGTGATACTTGAATTCTATTCTAAATTATACCTAGTTGGTTATTATCATTAGAACAATAATAAATAAAAGACTAGTATGATGTTGATTGATGATTATGTTTTACTAATCATGTATATAAGATATTAAGTCAACACATAGGTACATATTTGAGAAATGATGTACAGGATCGACCCGCTACATTGATAATTCTCATAAGTGTTTCTCATCACAGTAGTAATACAATCCTCTGACCTGAAATCACCATGGTGTTTCTACATAATAAGTTCTGTATTTTGACACATTCTTACATCATTTTTAACCGGATGGTAAAATAAGTTGTGATTGGATATAGAATGAGTTATGTGAGGAATGTGAATGATTGAGATGAAATTTGTCCCTCATTTATTATGAGAAGATATTTGTGGGCCCCTCGATAAGTTAGATTGAAGAGAAATGCATGGTCATGCTAGAATAAGTTGATAAATAGTCATCAATATCAGATAAAGAGTTATCAGTATCAATATACTCGGGATCAAGAAATAATATGATTGAACAATATATGGATGATATGAACCATCCCTTATGTTCATTCAAGATATCATATGATAAAAGGACTACAATACATGCTGTGGATTAGGTTATATCGGATTATCGGCCTTCACACAACTTGGGTAGTCATAATGTCTTGCTAGAGGCCACTTATGACTTGTAGGATAAAATGGGGATTTTACGCCTACTGCCAATGTTACGTGAACCTACAGAGTCGCACACTTAGAACAGGCCTAAAGCAGACATGGGTTAATCCATCCAATGAAATATATGTATAATTTCCTTATTTATTTAAGGTAAGAATTATATAATTTAAGGTAAGTGTTATCTTAAATAAATTGGAAATAATTCTATTCTTAGAATTAGAATCACAATAGAAATAGAAAGTTAAACATACCAAAATTATTTTGGTAAGTGAAACCTTATAAGGGATGATGTCTATATATACATCTCATTCTCTATGGGTTTTGAAAGCTCTCATTCTCTACCTCCTTTTACTTTTTTTGAGAAAAGAAAAATACATATAGAGAGAAAAGAAATAAGAAGAGTCTTATAGAAAAGGTGCTAGCACACCAACACCATTTTGGTCACCCTGTTCGTGTGGATACTAGTAGAGGATGTGGCTTTATTGGTGACTTCTTAATTCAATAAGAAGACATGAAAAGCTCAAAGTAGTAAGTCATCAATGTGAACCCCCTCTCATCATTCTAACCTTCTTTCCTTGAAATTGTTTTGTTAAGTTTTTGGAATCCCTCTTAATTGATTTAACCGAATTATATGGATCCTGTGAGGGTTTCATGATTAAAATTTTAATTTTCGTTGCTTGTTTGCATCACAAAAACCCAATAGATAGTTGTATTAGATATACAAAAACTAATAACCAATTTGATCAATGTCTTCAAAGTTCATATTTTATATTTGTGGCCAAGAATGAGGATATTTCTATTGTGAGTGTAGGTCATTGTGTGGCTGAGTATGTTCTTAGATATTTCATGCTTTGTAAAACTTCATGGTTTGATGTTAATAATAATCTATTCCCAATCCACATTTTGAAAGAGAAGCATGAGCTGTTGGGACAATTGAATTTTAAGGGTAAATGCTTATATGTTTACAATTCATTAAGTGCAAAGAATGATTTATTAGTTTCAGAGAGTTTGAAATGTTATAGTGTTCTTCTCCCTTTGTTTTCTAAAGTTGTTGATTTTTTGGGAGAATCGTTCTAATATCGATTTCAGTGCTAGACCTTATTCTTTTAAGAAATTTTCTAATCCATTTGATATTTTTGTGGCTGATGGACTTCTTTATCAAAAGTAAAAGTAATTTCTTGATTTTTTAATTTAATTTTTTAATCATTCTTATTTTTGTGTATGTAGTGATTGTGGTGTTTTTATTGCTATATTTATTGAATATTTGTTTCATGGTTTGGACATTCTAACCAATTTGAATATTGAGGATATGAGAAGTCATTATGCAATCAGCTTGTATAGCTATGGAAAGCATAAGAAAACAAATTGTATTATTTGTGAATATGAATATCCCAGAAGGCTGAAACCAAGACTGAAAGGGAAGAAGAGAATTGTTTGAAATTGGGATGAATTTTTATGAACTATTGTTATGTTGAATTTGAATTTTCAAAATGATGTTATCTTATTGTAATAATGAATATTGGTTAGTTGAGTATGTTTTTATGTTTTATAGTTTGTTTACTTATTTTATATTATATTATGTGAATGAAATGATGGAGAGTCAATGTTGTTTAATTGATATTTTGTTTTCATTTATTTTGATGTTTCAGTGTATAAGCTATTAGAAATATACCAATAGTATACTCATTGTACACTATAATATAGTTGTTGTTCATGTATTTGTAATTTTTACTATATTTTTTATTGTCTATGCTTTATGAATTTTAGTGTTAGATTATATACAATAAATATTGTATTCAAGATATACTGTTTGTAGAGATTTTTTATTTATGAAGATTTATTGGATTTTGTATATGATTTATTTCATATACATATTATAAACGAAAAATATATCAAAAATATTCAAAAGTGAATGAAGCTGAAAGATCAATTTCATTTCTTATAAGATAAATGACATTTAATATTTGTTTGCATTTTTAATACAATATTTTTTCTTGTAAAAAAATATCAATTAATTTATAAATTTGGGAAAAGTATAATAATGAGATTTTTAAGTATTGTTTTTCAATCTGTATAAAGTGCAAAAAATCATTTCATATACAAAAAAATGAACTGAAACTAAACCAAAAATATTCCAATTTTTATGTTGTCTGTGGTTTGTTTCTGCCGGTCTTTTTGTTGTGTCCATAGAAGCCATATCTACTACATTTATTTTTAGTTTTCTTTTATGAAGCTTTACATATTTTTTTTTTAGGTCTTTCAGGTCGAATTCTGCCTTTTTGAGGTAGCACAAGTATATCTTTAACTTTATTTGGTATGTTTTCATGTAGCTTATGTTGACAGCGGGTATATCGTTCCTTTATATATTGCTAGCATTGTGGCTTTATTATAATATGTTGAACAATAGCTATAAGATTCTTAATTTAGCTCCGTTAGAACTTCTAGTGCATGTTTACATGGTAGTTGGTCAATTTGAAATTAATTACATATGCATGTCTTCTCTTTTAAGTGTATTATGTCTTCATTTTCATCATGAAAGATATTAAACAAATCATTATTTGCTATTCTAATATAAAATTTGTTTTGAAGAATATAAAGTGTTAATTATATTTTGCACTTTAAAGAGTATGAAATGATTATTTATTGTATATTATATTTATCATATTTGAAATAGAAACTTAAAGTATTCAGAATTGACCTTGATTTTTTGAGATTTAATATAGTTCTCATTGAGCATTTCATCAGGTTTTTTTTTTTGCAAGCTCTGTGAAATTAACTCTTGTGATGTTTTCTATTTGTTGAACACCATTCTTGTAGAAATCCACGTAAGTAAGAGTGTGCATCAGTCAAGTCAGTTCAGTTCGGAGTAGTGGAATCGAAAACCGATTGGCTTTTAAAAAGACATAATTAAAACTAAACTAAATTAAAGAATGAAAAGAAATTGATGGTTTGAATTTCTAAAGAAAGTCAAATATTTTATTCGGAAATTCAGGTTGGGCTATTGTGGGTTGGGCCAAAAAAATTAAAATTCAAAGGAAACCAAAAGCCTAATGTATATATGTTTTGTACTTAAATAAATTTCGGGCCAAATTCATTGCTTTATATTATAGTTACAATATTAAAGTCTTAATATTGATATGTACAAGGTAAAGATGATACAAAATTATACGAAGCTAAGTCACTTAATAAAAAATATGAATGGCCTGTAAATGCACAAAAAAATTCTATTGCAAATCTCAGGCATGTCATATATACTTCCACCAAAATATGTTTGGCCTGCACAACAAAAAAAAAAAAATAGATTACAAGCTTTTTAGGGAATGAGTGAATTGGTTATAGGAAAAAAAAAAGTAATCTATTATTGCACTTTGAAACAAGAAAACATGCAAGAAATTAGAAAATACACATTTGAACATAGGAAAATAGGCAGCGAAAGAGCCTTAGATTGCTTCAATTTCATATCCTATATAGAATACAACAATAACAGTAGCAATAATAACTTCAATGCTAAAAAATTAGCACTAAGCTAACTACTGCAAGTATTTCAAGTAACTCAAACAACATAACGACGGGAGCATCATCATGGCCAAATTTACATCACAACCAAAAGCAAAGATTAAGAAAAAGAGGCTCAGAGAGTTAATTTTTATCATTTTTAGAATGTATCAACATTTTTTTATAGCTATTAAAAAAGACAAGCCACCAAAGAAATATATCCAAGCATCCCAAAACAAGTTAAAAAACATAGGGTGGATGCTTCACCATCACCTTGTTAAGTGCACTTCAAGAGCATATTCATGGTCACATATGCATAAGAAATATACCAAGCAAACAAAGGAAGTGCATAAACAACATAACCAGTAAGAAAATACATAATGCACTCATTTATTGAATAAATAAGTGAATAATGATTAGTTTAATTACTAAAAATAAAGTTAGCATGATGCACAAGCAGTGGTTAATGTTGTTGTTTGCAACCAAAAATTGGCACTTTTCAAAAATAAATTATCTATCTTGCATTTCATGTTGAAGGGCCAATGCCCACTTATGGCAAATTTGAAAAGATCAAAGAAAAAATTGGAAGATATGAGAAGAAATTAAATAAAAATACAAATTAAAAGGCAAATAAAAAATTGAAGCATATACCTTTCTCTAAATTCTCAAGTTCATCCAATGTTTCTTCTATTGATAACTGCTTGTTTGGTAGTCTTAGCAACTCTTGAGTGCATATTAGTGCTTTAATGATCTTAAGAGTAAAAAGAACTCCTAAGAGCATCAAATACACAGCCACTTATGCTAAAGACTACTTTAAAAGCTAATGTGGAGATTGGCACAACAAGGATATCACGAGCCATCTTAGATAAAATTGGAAATCTCTCTCGGTATTGAATTTTCACCAATTTAAACTATCAAAACTATCATTTTCTTCAAAAATGGACCCACTGAGGTAAATTTTTGCTCACTTCCTTTACTTCCATGCACTCTACTCTCCATTTTTTGCTTCTTAAAATTTTCTTTTAACATAGACATGGATTTCCCATGGCTAGGCAACTCAAGAATAGATGCATCTTGGGATGTATCATTTTAAGAACCACAAGCAGTGGAGGCAGTAGAAGAACCATAAAATGCAACATAATCATCATATAGCATTGCAAGATCATATTTGATTGTGGTGAATAAATTCAGGCCAAGCATATCACAATAAATTTACTTCAAAGAAAACTTTATATACTCAAGTTTATCTTTAGGGTCAAGAATATTTGAGATAAAAATTAGTGTATTCATTTTCTGAGGGTCTCCCCAATACTTATCAAATTTTATTTTCATTTTGAGACCCATGGATTGCACAGATAAATTAGATGAATTTCGCCACTCACTAACCATGCAGTGCAAGTCAAACATTTCAGAAAGAAAAGTATTTTAAGTAACATAATGAGAATTATTAATTCCCATTGTCATATCGTAGAAAATCTATAGTATTTCAACCAACTTTTGGACACACTTCCAATCAACAAAATTATGGATGTCATCACCTAAGTTTGATTTGAATGAAATGTCTTGTTCCTCATACTTCTCAAAGTCCCTTTTATATAAGCAAACAAATTTCAACATAATTTAAGTGGAGTTCCACCTTGTGGGCGCATCAAGTAACAAGGAACACTTAGACTTAATCCCTACCAATTTTGAAAATTTTTTAAATTTTCTGAAACGTGCAGGTGAGCTCCTAATGTATTTAACAGCTTTCTTAACTTTGTTTACGGACTTTTTTTCTTTCTTCAACCCATCATTGTAAACCAAATTAAGTATATGTGTTATACATCTCATATGCACAAATTTATATCTGACATTGCGAACCCCGCAACTCAACAACTTTTTCTAAAATATACAATAACAACATAATTAGAACTAGCATTATCAACAATAATTATGAAAATAAATTTCAAACCTCAGCCAAGAAAGCAATTTTCCAAATACTTAGCAATATATTCTTATCTATAGGAGTAGATAGAAATAAATGAAATGATCTTCATATGCAGCTTCCAATCATTGTCAACCAAAAGGCAAATAATACACATGTAATTTATTCTTTATATTAATGTTCAGGAATCAATTTTTATGCTAATTTTTTGATAGTGTGTTTTGAAAAATTGCCTAAGCTTTCCCCTTTCTTTAAGAAAAATCGAGTAATAGTCTTTGGATATAGTCCACTTAAAGGGAGTTTTAAATTTAGGATATAATAATGACATGCATTTTTTAAACCCTTCCCTTTCAATAAATTTAAAGGGTAAGTCATCACATATACATATCTCATTAAGTACAGTTTTAATGGCATCTTAGTCAAACTTCCAAGTGCCAATGATTCCTAGGGTCTCACTATAATGTGCTTCCACATTCACTTTAGGTTTTAGAGTTAATAATGTATGTCTAGTTTCTTTGCTACTAAGAATTTTCAAGCAATGCAATATATGGTTTCTAAATGAGGAGGTGTTATGTGTTTTTAAAAGACCATTATAAAGAGCAGCATAATACTTACACTTCACTTTTATAACCACGCCTGCTTCATCACATATTTTATCAAAATGCTCCCAACATAGAGCTATTTTTTCAGTCTCTTTCCTTTTTTATAAGGGCAACAATTTGTTGCTTTTGAGGTTCTGATGCCTGAGTGACATTATCACTTTTTTTTTTAAGTCTTTCTACCACAACCTTATCAGGCTCATTAATACCACCAGGGGCAAAATATCACTGCATTGGTTTCTTCCACCTAAAAGGCAACAATAT
Source organism: Mallotus japonicus (assembly GCA_949634005.1). Classification (NCBI taxonomy): domain Eukaryota; kingdom Viridiplantae; phylum Streptophyta; class Magnoliopsida; order Malpighiales; family Euphorbiaceae; genus Mallotus; species Mallotus japonicus. Next base: position 13,871 of record CATIWK010353544.1, read on the forward strand.
AAGACAAAGCTAATTAATTAATTAGCTAGATATAATGTGAAAATAAAAATTAGCCACATAAAGTAGGTAACAAACGCACCTTATCGATTTTAGCCTCTAAGTGAATCAAAACATCATAGTGACTCAAAGGCAAAACAGCCTCCACCCTTAAGTTTCAAAATCATAGTAGCAAAATCAAGCGATTCTAAAAACAACAGAAAGCATAATCTGAGCTTCCACCCAAATAAATTGATTTTATGCATAACCTAATGTGCACATAAAATATATTGCACACTGTGGAGCTTCAAACAAAAAATAAGGGAACATTAATGAATAACTACAAGCAATATTTTAGAAAAAATTTGCACAAATGCTATAACTAGGTAGTAGGAATATTTTGCATAAAACACTATCAAATAATAATATTTTCAAAAAAATAGAAGATCATAAAACTGTAATTAATTTACGTTTTATGAACAAAAAACATATAAATAGTTACAAAATAATAGATCAATAAACAAATAGAATAGATCAAGCTACATAACCAATAGATCGACCTATAAAACCCACAGATCAACTATTAAAAGCCATATGCATGTACATTAACACTATAAAAACATAACCTTTGGAGTCACTAATCTGTTCTAACAGCCACTGGTCGATTAATAGTTGTAAACACGATAAAACCACATGATCTACTCAAACATTTGAGTTGTTAATTTCAATGGGTCACTTTGACTTTCAGTAGACGCATGAAGCAAAATAAACAAACAAAAAGAGACTAATTATATAAAGAGCCTATTAAAAATAAGAAGAAGTATGTGATGGTGGTGAAGATCAAAGAAGGAGATTAGTTTTAGGGTTAGGGTTTGTCTGGGTCTCTAGGGTTTAGAAATTCAAAAATTTGGATGATTGATCGATTAATAGTTATAGACGGCGGGTTTAGCACGTGCCCAAGTCTTTTGCAACCACGACACTATTTGAGTTTAGGACTTTAGGGAACATATAGCCATTTTCATAAAAATATGGTGTGGAGATGAGGAATGGGTAATAACTAGGGCAACTTTTGAGTGGTGGTAACTTGATTCCTTAAAAGAGAGTTAGCACCACATCGAGAGAATTCTGCGACGGAATACCAACTTATTTTAGTCTCGTGTTCCTTAAATTTACCTTGTTAATTATTACTTTATTCCTTATTTACATGCAATTCTCATGTTAAACCCACTTAAGAATATAAAGGCACATTGATCATTCATGAAAACCATGTAAAACGCATCCATAAGAAAGCAAATAAATCCCTAAAACTAGTTTAATCTACATTGATTTTAATTAGATGGCCTAAATCTACATGTTTTAATTTACAAGTGAGCCTAAAAGCTAATGGGCCTAATTCCTATCAATGTTATATTAATAAACCTAAGTCTAAATTTTAATTCTAAAAAATGGGACTAAATCTGCCAATTATGAAAGACTTTAAGTTAGTGGGCCTAATTCTACATCTTTTAAGTCTAAAAAGTGATCTTAAGTCTACAAGTTATGAAGAAGGCTTTAGTTAGTGGGCTATGTCTAGTTAAATTTAATTTACATTAAATGGGTCTAAGTCTATTTATTGCCAAGTGGACCTAAATTTATATCTAGCCTAAAACTAATAAATTATGGGTGTAAAATTCATTTTAATTAATTAAACCATGGATCTATTAATTCTCTCCATAAATGATATTCCTCATGATCACCGTTGATAGAAAGTTTATGATTTTTATTTTGTCTGTGACTTTTAGTGTATTTGGATTTGATTCACGGGTAGCAGTAGAAAAGAACGTGAAAATAAAAACTTGGAGTGTGCTTTAAGAGCCATGTCAAAGAATCATAAAATAAGTTCTCGTAGTAAGGAATCTAGGACCTCCCCTATGTGAAAAGAAGTTCGGTATTTATAAAAACAAAAGTCTTGTAGCCCTACGTTGGGTTAAAGATACAAAAACAATTTTTATTGATTTTTATCATTTATCTAATAAATACGTATTTATCAATACATATTTATCAAATAAAATAAAATAATAATCAACCAAACTAAAATATACAAATAAATTGCAGGGCCTATTTATGATCGAAAATACGTTATTTCTAATTGAAATTGAAACTAGGCTATTTCTTATCGAAAATAGAACAAAGTTGTAAAATTAGCCATTTTGGCCAAATATGGCCCAAAGTGGCCACTTTGAGCCAAATACACTTTGAGCCGTATTTGGCTTATTTTCCTTTTTTAAAATTTTCTCTTTTTTTTTTGCATTTTTTAATTAATTTTTTAACTTAAATAAAAATTAAAAACATGTCTTAAAAAGAACGTACAATTTAATCCAAAACCTATAAATCATATCTAATTAATTTTATTTCATAGTCAATTTTCATCATCGGGTCCTCTATCACATCCAGACTCACATCATCTAGAAATTGGGTGTTTATAATAGTTGTAAACACAGTAAAACCACATGATTTGCTCAAAAAGTCGTGCTTTTAGTTTCAATGGGTCAATGTGACTTTCAATAGAGGCATGAAGCAAAAAAAAAAAAAAGAGTTTGATTATACAAAGAAACTATTGAAAAATAAGAAGTAGGTGATGGTAAGAGCCAAAGATGAAAGAAGGTGATTGATTTTAGGGTTAGGGTTTGTCTAGTTCTCTATAGTTTGGAAATTCAAAAATTTGGACGATAAAACGACCATAACCAATCTGACTTTTGAATTTCTAAGATTTTATGCTTTAACAATCGAACCGCCAACCATTTGTATCAAAAACCAAAATGAAACAAAAAAAAATCAGTTCGAATTCAATCGAAAATCAGTTGGTGGTCAAAAATTGTATACCCTTACACAAAGGTATTCTAGCAAAGTTGTAATTGGGAGCACTTTTTCACACTTTTCTATCCAATGTCTTCAAGGTACTCATGCACACATACATCTAGCTTTTATATTTCAAATATGTTCCTTTGAAACTCTTCTAATGTGTAAGACTTTGAAGCTACGAAGAAGAATTTTCTTATATGTGTTGTATTTTTCCTAAATTTTATTTTTAGGTTGTTTAGCATGTGGAATATATAGAACATGTGTGTAGATTCAGGATACAGATCGTTAATGGTTGATGCAATGTTGTCATGACTATATGATATTATGCACAATTTTTCTTTGATTCCTAATGTTTTCCTTAATTGCTCAAAAACCCATTTTTAGGAATCATCATTTACAGAATCAGTAACATAAAACCTAGTGGAAAAATTTTATCATATGCATCTTGGGTTGTAGCTGTAAAATGGGTACCTCAAAATTTTGATTTCAAAAAAGTTCCATCTATAGCAATAACAGGAATGCAGTGATGTCATCCTTATATATTTTTTTGTAGTGCTATGATGACATACAGAAATGTGATGTCTTATTTAGTTTTTAGTTCCATAATCGAGCCTAGGTTAGTTTTTTGTATCTTTTACAAAAAATTTAGTAGAAGAGCATACAATTCTCTAAGATCTTGAATACTTTCTAGAGCAGCTTCCTTTAATCTATAAGCTTTCATAAATTTTATTGTTATCCTGAAGTCATTTTTCATGTCCTTTATTATATAAGTTGGGGTGTATACTATCTTTGCGCTTATGTATTTGAACTTGATGTATTCTACTACAAGTTATGTTGTTGCTTGTCGATGGTTTTCATGTCTCACTTTTAAGCTACAAGTGTGTATAATGATGAATATTTTTGAATCATAAAGATATTTTTTTCTAATACCTTGAAGCTTTCAAACTCCAGTTGCAATTTTCATCCAAGCATCATAAATTATATTTTTTTTAGCAAGATCTGATCACTTTAAATTGAAATTTTCTTGACATTGCATAGAAAGTGAGGACTGTCTTTAATGTTTCCTTATCTCTATACATTCATCCAACTTTGACTTCTTTCCAATATGTGTCCCTTATTATCATGGATTTAGAAAGAGGACTTTCCCTTCTTCTTCCTTTTGGCTTGTCTTTTCAATGATGTTTTTTTTTTCCAATTATTTTGCATATTCAACAATATTTGAAGTTGTATATGTTATCTTGGTGATTGTTGATGGATTCTTTGATGTTGTTATTGTTGTTGGTGGAGATTCACAAAGTTATTGTCCTTTCTTTTTCTTTCATTGTGATACACAAAGGGTATTTTGTGTTCTTTAGTTGGATATAAAATTGCAAAGTTGAATAATCTTCAATTTGTGATGCTGGATACTGTTCTTTGACTCAGTGTGAAATATGTAGGTCCTTTTCTTCTGTTTACAATTTTAGACGGTTTGAAATTATTTGGATGAGTTTTTGGTAGCTACAGTCCTTTGGAATTTGTATTTTAATGACTTTAAAATTTTTGAACATGAACTCATAACTCCATTCTTTATTGTAATGTATAAAAACTGGTATTTTTTCCATTCATGCAAGTATACGATGTATTGGAAACATAAAATATACTTAAAGTATACTAAATTTGAAAAAATACATACATAGTTTTTTTGTATTTTGTGAGCTTAATGCAGGTCTGTATTTTAAAAAAACAAATACTGATAAAATTTTGATGAGCATATACTATTTTTTAAACATGAGAGTTTGAAAATTGTTTTTCTTATAGAAAAGGTTATTAATGATATGATTGACAACATAATTTTTTGTAGAAAAAAAAACTTTTTTGTTTAATCATGAACAAATCTAAAATTTTTTAATTTGATTATTTTACTTTTGGATCTTTGATTTATGGTGTTTGTTGCTTACTCTATGATTTGATAGTTTTGCTGTTGATGAATGATTCAATTTTAAAAATATGTTGTTTCATATTCAATGGAGGTTTATTTTTTTTATTTTGTATTTGTTTTGAGTTCATTATTGAAGATTTTTAGTTGAAATTTTTTTTCTCGAAACAAAAATTGAAATCAGAGAGTTAAAAATATAGAGGCAGAGTGCTGAGAGGCTAAGATTAGTGGTGGAGCTTTGGTTTCATCAAAATTAGGTTGTTTAGTTGAGGGAATTTGTTCGTTAAGCTAAGATGGGAAGATGGGGTACGAAGCTAATTTTTTTAAGAGAAGGGGCACGTGTGAGATATTGAAAAAAAGTGGGATATTTTTGTTATTAGCTTGTGTTTTTAGGGTAGATATGTGAAGAAAAAAAATATCATTAGTAATGTCCATAGTTTATTATTGTCTACTGGATTTGGTTTAGACTATACAAAAAATTATTAATAATGTCCACAGTTTGTTATGGTTAGGGCATCCATAATGAGGGTCAATAAAGGGTGTAATACCCTTCATTACACCTCCCTCATTACATGTTGCCCATAGCATGCGTGTAATACTCATGATTTGTGTCATGGGCATGACACGCACAATGGGCTGCATTTGTAGCCTTTTGTGTAGGTTTTTCTTTCTTTTTTTAATTTAAATAAATTTGCAATGGTAAATATGCAAATGGTTAGTTTGGCCTAACGGTAACTATTTATTTTCGTTTACTTTTTTTTTTAGTTTTATAATATGAAAATTTTGATAATAAATATTGGTACCATTTTATCTCCTATCACTCTCTATTTCTTCAGCATCTTTCTATAATTTCACACAATCTAAAATTCTTTGATTTATATTTCCTTATCATGGATGAGAATTTTAACAATTTTAATCCCTGTTTTAATGCTCCAAATATAGAAAATTATTCCTCTTCACAAAAGCAAAACCATCAAAATTTTTTCTTTTTATCCAAATTTTCCATATTCTAATAATCCTCCAAATATGCAAAATCTATATCCCCACCTAATTCCAATTATCCGCCAAATTTTTTATATCCATTTCTCTTGTATCGGGCGCCGGGTTATTTCTCATATATCCCAAATTTGCAAAACCCACCAACTCCAAGTGAGTTAAGAAAAGATGTTAATTCCGACACCGAGCAAGAAAATGCATCACAAATAGATTTGATTTCGGACTCTTAAATACCGCCATATTTAACTCAACAGGAGATCGAAAATATTACCCTCGCCAATGAACCAATTGAAGAAACTGATGGCAAGCGTGCTCTATGGAGTATAGATGATGACAAGCTGCTTGCAAGTTCTTGTCTCATAATTTCCAGCTGCAGCATTACTGGTTACTCCCAAAGTGAAAATACTTACTAGAAACGAGTCACCAACTACTTCAATAAAAATAAAAAATCTGGATCAGCAAGAAAGGATAAAGTCATAAAGTCACATTGGAATTGGTTGAGTCAGATGGTTAATGAATTTAACCAACACTATAACAGATTGGTTAGAGAACATCATAGTGGATAGAATGATGACCAATTGAAACAACACGCTCGTGAGCTTTTCAAGTAGAAGAATAAGAAGCATTTTGTACATGAGCATGTATGGGTGATGCTAAAAGATGATCTGAAGTGGAAAATAAATAATCCATTGGAGAGTTTTTCCAAAAAAAAAAAAAACTAGGACTTATGAAAGCGGGGCATATACTTCTTCAACTAATGTAAGACATCAATGACAATGAAGTAGAAGTTCGTCATATTGGTAAAAAACAATCAATGAAGGGAAAGAGAAAGGGAAAGTCAAATGTGAATGAAGAAAATAAGAATGAGGAACTTGAACAAATCCGAAACATGTTAAAACAACATAGAGAAGAAAAAAATGCAAGCTATAAAAAGTTTAGCAAATAAGTTGGAAAGTAATACTTTTCGAAGTGATTATGAAATCTTGCTCAAGGATACAACAAGAATGACCGAGCAGTAACTTTAAATTCATGAGCATATGTATTCTATTGTTAAAGCTAAATATAATATTACTTAGTTTAATTTTAATATCAAGTATTTTTATTTGTAATTTTAAGTTTAGTTATAATTTCATGTAGTTTTATTTGTAATTCTAACTTTTTTTTAATTTTACGTAGTTTTATTTAAAATTAGGCAGTAGAATTTAGTTGTTGAAAAATTAGTCGTTGTAGTACTAGCTGTTGTAAACTAATTGTTAGAAAAATCTAACTATATATATATATATAGTAGTCAGCCTCCACATTTTAAAACAACATATAATCAAACTCCAAAATGTCTCAATATCTTAATCCCTCCATTATAGAAGAAATTAAAAAAAAATTAGTTGATGAAATGAAGGATGCTAGTGATGAGCAAATTATGATGTTGCTAGAACAGTCACAAAGGAAAACAATAGGTGAAAGTTCTAATGTCCGTCAACATAAGCAGAGGTACTTTAATTGAGAGCGTGAAGTTAGACATGTTCGACTTTTCAATGACTATTTCTCTAATGAACCAATTTATCCTTTTAATATATTTCGTTGAAGGTTTCGAAGGAGAAAATAGTTATTCCTTCATATTGTGCAATATGTTGAAAATCATTTGGAAAATTTTCGTATGAGAGTTGATGCAGCCGGGAAAAAGGGACTTTCTCCGCTTCAAAATCCACTGCGGCTATTTGACAGTTAGCATATGGAGCACCAACTGACCATTATGACGAGTACATAAGAATCGATGAAACTACTGCAATTGAGTTTTTATCCTAATTTTGTCAATGTATTATTGAGATTTATGGAGCATAATACTTGAGAAGGTCCAATAGTAATGACGTTGAACGTATACTTCGATTGCACAAAGAGCCCCATGGCTTTCCCGGCATGTTAGGCAGCATTAACTACATGCACTGGCATTGGCATAATTGCTCAATTGCATGGAGAGGTCAATTTACTCAAGGTTATCAGGGAGTTCCCATAATAATGCTAGAAGCAGTTGTGTTAGCAGACCTATGAATTTGGCATGCATTTTTTGGCATTGCAGGGTCTAATAATGACATTAATGTGCTCAACCAATCTTCATTATTTAACAATATACTGCATGGATATGCCCCTGATGTTCAATTTACAGTAAATGGAACACGCTACTGAAAAGGGTATTATCTAGCAGATGGTATATATCCTGAGTGGGCACCATTTGCTAAAAGTTTCACATGTCCAAAAGATCCAATGAGAATGAAGTTTAAGCAAATGCAGGAGGCTGCAAGGAAAGACATTGAGCGAGCATTTGGAGTGCTCCAATCTTTTTGGGCTATTATACGTGGCCCGACTCGCTTTTGGTACAAAAACAAACTGAAAAATATAATGTACACATGCTTCATATTACATAATATGATTGTCTAGGACGAATGACATGAAATAACAAACTGGAATGATGATGATGACGAGCCTACAATCCCTGTGAGTACAGGTTCCATCCAGAAATTTTAAAATTACCTTCAAAGGAACGCAGAACTACGTGATCGTGAAGTACATCATCAACTTTGATCGAACTTGGTTGAGCATATTTGGGAACGATTTGGGGGCAACAACAATTAAAATTAGTGTTTTTAATTTTATTATTTATATTTTTATTGAGAGAAAACTATGTGATAGAGTTAAGTTGATTGAATAAAATATTTTTAATTAAGGTTGATTATGATGTAATTTTTGGAAATTAATAAAAAATTAAAATTATTAAAATATTTTAATTGAGAATATTTAAATTATTTTAGATTATAACTTTATTTTTTAAAAGAATATTATAAATATATTTATTTATTTATGAAATATGTAAAAGAATTATTAAAATAAATATATGATTTGATAGTGAGTCCAAACTATTACACTTTTTGAATGTAATCTATAATAAGAAAAGTGTAATGAATGAGTAGATAATAAAGTAATGATATAGCATGCGGTTTACATTCTATTGTGGATGCTCTTAGCATTCTTAGTTGTTTTGGCCCATACCTGATATAAGCAATAATTTTTTATAGTCATATTGTAATACTAATCTTTAATATAATATAGTAAATATATATATTTTACATTTTTTATATAATTGTTATATGGAAACAAGTTTATATATATATATATATATATATATATATATATATATATATATATATATATATATATATATATTTTGTTAGCCTCCAAAATTATTAAGGTCAAAATTTGACAAGTGTCCCACTTTATATTTCAGCATTCACCCATAAAAATTTATACAATAAATTATTAAAATTTATAATTTTTTTAAAAAATATATAAAAAAAAAACCTTATTTGCTTCGTATTTAACATAGGCTCCTTTTAAAAGTTAAAAATATACAATATACATGAATTACCGTTATGTATAGACTCCTTAAGGATTAGTATTACATTTTTATTTGTGTAGAGATCTACTGATCTCCTTTTGGATGACATTTCTATATCTGCCATTCCACCTAAAACACTCCATCTTTTATTCTAGCAAAAGGTTTGTTTTCTATTCCACTTATAACATCCCTCTTTTATTTCATAAAAATATAGAGAAATTCTCATAGTTGATATTTTTATCTTTCTTATTTTTGATTAATTTTTTTTTTTTGACATTAAATTCTTCACTTAGAGTAGTATTCATATCTTGCTCAATATACTTTGATGTGTATGTAAATATTGAGGTTAATTAACTAAGTTTTGAGAGGATTAATTAATGTTGCAGATTGCATGCAACTCATACTTTCAACAAGAGCTTGCTCATGAGACAAATAATGGTCTTTGTATTGCTATTGGACTTCTTGAGCCTATCAAACAAATGTTGTTATATATATTTACTTTTTCAGTTTATAAATATACCATTTTTTATTAATTTTGTGTTGAAGGTATAATGATGTGTTCCACCAAAAAAAGGTATAATGATGTGTTCAATTATTACAGTTAGCTAGCGTTCTAATTACAGGAGGGCCTGAAATTCCTAATCATACTAAAATCTTATGTTATTTCCAAACAAATCATATCCACCTCAAGAGGGTGGCTCACATGATGCTACTAAAGGTCAGTAATATTGATCTTATTAAGCCTCAATCTCTATGATCAACACAACAAATTCTTCAAAATGATTAAGGTACTATAAATTTTTTATTCATATTTATTTTTTTCTCATATTTAAAAATAAAAAATATATTTTTTATTAGAATAATTTTATTATCAACAGCCCGCTTGGATTTCAATACTAATAAGCTAATAAGCTATAGCTTTTTTGAGCTTGCTCCAATTACGGAATCAGTGTGGCATTTTTTGGCTTGACATTTGATAATCTGCTTAAAACTTAGATGATGGATAGATATACATAATGATATATAAACAATATATAAATTCAAATACGTAGAGGTTTGTTAGATAGTTGTATTAATATAAAGAATAATATTTTAAAACATCAAATGTTTGTAATTTGTTTTAAATTTATTTAAGGGATAATGACTTTTTTAGTCCTAAAAGTATAGTGGCTTTAACAAATTAGTCCTAAAGGAAATTTTCTTCACAATTGAGTCCTTAAAATTTTTAAAATTCTCACCATTAGTCCTCATCTGTTAACTTGGACGGAAATTGCTTACATGGACAAATTGACTCCACTTAACTGATTACTTCACTTGCCACATAAACACACTTAATGCCACATCATCATCTTCTTCTTTTTCTTCTTCTCTTTATTAAACTTTTTCTCAATAGATCAATCACATACAAATGTACCAGTAGGTTGAAAAGATGGTGGGGAAGATGGTTTATTGTGCATAATGATTATCAATCTCAAACATTTGTTAGTCAAAGAGCCTACAAGTTCAAAGAAGACAACCAATTGATTTTTATTCCTTTATTTCAATAATTTCACTTTCCTCAACCTGCAAGAAATAAAAGAAAAGCTCAGTACTTCAAGACTAATTTTAATAGCAAAGGATATAAGACATTTAATCCCAACAAACTGATTTTGGCTTCCTGCAAAATAGACGTTACAGTCCACCCTTCCGATAAGAGTGCTTGCACTATCTGCCGGATTATCCATCATTACGTCTGTTGTGCAGGTGATGTCGTTAACTTCCTCTATATTATTATTCCAGTTATAATGAGAGTGATAATAGTTCTTTAAACAACAACAAATCTGGAAAGAGTTTTCTAAAAGTATTGTATAAGAGAAATGCGAAGAATATGAAGAATTTAAAAAATTCAAATCATTTTTGAATTTTGGAGTTCATGGCAGTAAGAGGAAAGGACTTGGGAGGAATTCCAAGGAAGATGGTGTTCATGGCAGTAGGGATATTCGCCAAGGCAATTGCCAATTTTCTCAACACTAATTAAAGAAATATAAAGGAAGAAGTAATTCTCATTCTAATATTTCATATTTACACAGAACTATATTTATATATACAATGATATTGTACAGCCTTGTTGACCACTGATTTGGAATGCACCGTTATTGAGCTATTGAAGGAAGGAGACATTGCTGTGATAATTTCAAAACAGCGATGATTTAGTTATAGAAAAGGGTGCTGTTATAGGAGCTGTCATATGTGTATTTGATTGACAGAAATAATGGAGATGATGGTGGGCTACTTATGGAAGGTTGGTGGGCTGCTCATGGAAGTTTATTTAGATTTTAGTTATGGAAAGAATGTTTGAATTTTTAGTTTGGTTTTCGTTGGCTTTGTTGGCTTTTTTTTGGTTTTCTTTCTTTTTCCCCTTTTCTTTATTTAATTTTATTGTTCTTGGTATTCCAAATAGGTACCACTCATCACCGTTACCAATCTGCCACTACTGCCACATTTGGCATTGTTGCACTCATCCTAACAATTCAGATTCTGATAGTGAAGAAAGCTCAGGTAAAAGCAGTAGCGGTGATCCTACTCATGGTCTACAGGTGCTATGAAATTGATCAACATGAGTAACCCAAAAAGTTTTTTATGCTTCTTGTATGTGATTGATCTATTAAGCAAAAGTTTAATAAAGAGAAGGAGAAGAAGAAGAAGAAGAAGATGATGATGATGATGTGGCATTGGGTGTGTTTATGTGGCAGTTTAAGTAATCAGTTAAGTGGGGTCGATTTATCCATGTAAGCAATTTCTGTCCAAGTTAACAGATGAGGACTAACGATGAGAATTTTAAAAATTTAAGGACTCGATTGTGAAAGAAATTTCTTTTAGAACTAATTTGTTAAAACCACTATACTTTTAGGACTAAAAAATTCGTTATCCCTTTATTTAATAATTTTAATTATAATATATATGTCATAATTTGGTCAATTGTTTACTAATATAGTTTACCATTGATTTTGGTTAAAATTAAGTGTAGAGATATTGATATTGCAATCTATATAGCATGTTAATGTGGATTCTATTGCCACATCAATTATCTATTGGAAAGTTCTAGAGGAGGGGTGGACAAGGATTTTGTGTTGATTAAAGGAAGATAAAGAAATTAAAAGGAAATTTGAAACAAGTTTATGAACAAGGTTGAGACAAGAATAGAACAAGCACAAGACACATAATCTTAGAATTCTAACAAATCCTACGTCTCCCACCTAACTTCCCCAAGTTAGGATTTTCAAACTCACCACTTCAATCCATTCCTCAGATGAAGTACATAACTCAAACCTTTACAACAATGAGCTTTTCTTGGCTAAACTCAAACCACCCAACAATCCCAAGTGTTTTAATTGCTTACACTTGAACCAATTCCTCTAAAGTTAATACACACTTTCCTTTTTCTTAACCCAATAAAGAGCAGAAAAAGAATTATAACTCTAATCACTACCTACTCTCTTAAGAAGTTTTGAGAATTGAATGAATTACAAAGAATGCTTTAGAGCAATAAATTTCTAAGAAGTTTGTTGAACTATCTAACTTTTTAAATGACTTAAGAAGGAAGTATTTATAGTTAGGCACCAAAATATAGTTATTAGGTAGCAGCAAATTCGTTGTCAAGCTTCTCGTTCTTTATTTAATATATCTACATTTTTTTTTTTTTGCAAAAAACCAGCTACTCTTTATCGTGAAGAGAATGCTCATGATTATAAGGATCAAAAGATTAGTCGTCACATTTGATTTTAGGCCTTTGGAGAAGCGCCATGTCCTCAGTGACTTTTTGGTCATGATCGTGACCTTGATTATGAGGATCTGTGTGCCCTTGCCATCTTTTGATACTTATTTATCACGATCCACCTATTCCTCCTCATGATCTTTTGGCCTTCTTTGAGGTTTTTTTTTTTGAATAATTACATAAAATACACACACACACGGTACATTGAGTCAACATGCCACTTAACAAAACACATACAATTTTGTTAAGCACGGAATCAACTATATACCACACACACACACTTTGTATAAGCGATGTGAGATCCAAGACCAGAGCATGGAACACCACGAAAGCATTACACACTATCCACACCGCATTCAACCGTATTTTAATTGCTTTTTTTTTTTTGAATAATTACACAAAACACACACACACGGTACATTGAGTCAACAATTGAGCCTATCTTCCTCACAATCGTGACTTGGATCATAGAGGTCTCTGTGACTTTAATCAATTAAGGCTCCTTTGCATTACAATCATGATCTTCATGATCCTGATCATGAGAGAGACCGTGATAGTCTCTATATCTTAGTGAATTAATTTGAAGGATTTTAAAAGCTTTTGCTTGTAGGGGTGCCCACGATCGTGAGGGCCACTTGTGATCACCTTTACTTGCTTGAATTCTTCTTGAAATTCATCTCCTAAAGGCCATAGAATTGAACCTAACTTATAGACAAACTTGAACACACAAAATAGTATATCAAAATTATTTTGTTAAAGTCAAAATATGAATGATTAATCATCGATCATGAAAATGATCAACAATCTCATTGACACTTACAATTGATCAAAGTGGTGACTCCTATTCTAATATGCAAATGATCAACAATCTCTTTTATACTTACAATTTACAAAAAAAAAAAGGGAAAGTGAGTATTTAGAATTTGAAATTCATGCAAATGATCAACAATCTCCTTGATACTTACATCGATTATGCTGCAAAATTAGGTTCTCTAATTATTACCCAACTGGCGATTCCTGCTCTTATTCTAATCTTTGTGTTTAGTTGTGTATTCACCAAGTTGGTTGCAAAGCCTGTTTAGTGCTGAGGTCGCTGAATATTTGGGCGCATGCTAAACTCATTGCCTACACTATTGGTTATTAATCATATGAAAATATTTTAATTTGAAATGATTTATTAAGTAAATTAGTATATTTGAATATTAATTAAACAACATATATTTAAATAGTCCAAATAATAAATATTATAATTAGCTGCTAAATGTTATATATTTAATAATAATATACAATATATTTGGAAAAATTTGAGATATATACATTTAAATTAAAATTTTGGGATAAATTATAAATATTTGGTCCTTTTACATAAATAAACAATTTATGTAGCAATAGACTTACATTAATAGTTTCACTTTAAATGTCATGTTAGCACTTTCATATTAAATTTTGACCAAAGTTAACGGTAGACATATAATTTAATTTGTCTAGATCATTATCTCTTTATATAATTTATCTATATCTAATATATATTTTCAAGTTAATCTACTTACAAGTTAATCTATTTGTCTCATACTAGGCTGAATATTGCTTATGTCGTGAGCCTTGTGAGTCAATCCATGCATAATCCGAGTGTAGATCACATGAAGGCAGTCTTTTGAATTTCGGATACTTGAAATCATCACCAAGAAAGGGATTTATGTTCAAAAAGCAAGACCATCTGAACATGATGGATATATTAATGCTGACTGGGCAGGAAGTAGCTATGGGAGGTAATATAGTTACTTGGAGGAAAAAGAAGTAAAAGGTTGGTATGTTATCAAGTGTTGAAGTTAAGTTTAGAGGCATAAAGAAGGGCCTATGTAAACTTCTTTGGTTGAGGAGGTTACTAAACGAGATCGGCTATCCTTCCAAAATTGAAATGAATTTGTACTATGATAAAAAGACAGCTATAGAGATTGTTCATAACCTAGTTCAACATGATCAAACAAAACACGTGGAAGTAGACCGACACTTTATCAAAGAGAAACTTGAAATCAAGATAGTCCGACTTCCTTTTGTAAAGTTCAAAAATCAATTAGTAGATGTATTTACAAAAGTTGCCTCAAGCTGGGTTTTCTATGACACACTGAAAAA
>CATIWK010353706.1:0-12405 GCA_949634005.1 Mallotus japonicus
CTATAACCAGGTAATTACGAATACCAACCCTCTTGATACTAGTGAACCAGACCTCTAACATGCTTTTCACATTAGAGTTAGCAAGTGCAACTATAAGCTCCTTCCTAACAGCAATCTCCTCCAAGAATTTTGCCAATCTTGAATTCACAGATGGATCAGGAACAACAGTTGGGTTAGTTCTCAAACTCTTGACAGTGCCAAAAGCCCTGGATTTCTGTTGCTTACCTAGCACCAAAATTTTTTCTTATTTTCTGTTATTAGGAACAACTACGACTATGATATCCAAAAAGAATGTCTGAACATGGAATGGACCAAAATCTCAATAACATAGCAACTAGCATATCAAATAAAATAAAAAAACTGAAAGAGGAATCTTATGGATCATCAGAAAAAGAATCCAACTTTCCCTCGTATAATCCACTCAAGTTGTTAAATTTTTCGATCATTACACCAATTACCAAGATTATAGCTGAAAAATACCCATGTTTCGAAACAAAAGGATCACATAATTGCAAATTTCAGTAGCTGGCAGCAACAGCAACAAAACAAAATAATGATAATAATAAACAAAGCTGGAAAAGGGGATTTGGCTTCCGTTGAGGAATCGCTGCATTTCAGCTAAATTAAGAGCAAGTATCAATCTTTTCTTCGATTTGATTTTCTAAAACCCTTTTCTCTTCTCTTTAACTTCACTTGAAAACTGAAACGCAGCACAACCACAACACTCTTTTGAAGGATTGAGATCAAAACGGTGACCAAATAGTAGCGATCGGATTAGCCCATTTTTAATACATTAATACCAAACCAGCAACATCTCTACCCATCAAAAATCCAATCTTTTCAATCAAAACCTGAGTGTACCCAGTATCTGATGAACTGATTCCAACCGAAATCCCTACTTCCTCACTAATTTTCTCAAGAAAAGGATTCAAAATTCTAAAAACTCATCCTTGTTGAAATGATTAGTGTCTTTAAGCTTCTTAATCAGCTGAAGACGAGGAGCGATAGTGGGAAGGACAGGGAAGGAGAGCGGAAAGAAAAAAAAAAAGAGGAGCAAGGAAACGCAACTTACGTAAGTGGGCAACACTTGTAATTTTTTATAAAAGTTGGGCACGCCTGTAATATCTGACAAAAGGTGGATATTTTGCTGAAAACCTAACCTAAAAAATGGGTATTTTTGTAAAAATCCCAAATTTTTTTTACCTAAATCCCCGACATCCTTGAGCAGGCCCTGAGTTAAAATAAACTTAATACATATCATCCGAAAGTAAAGCCGGCTGCAACTTGAAGGGGTTTTTCAGCGGTCCATTGAGGCAGTTGCGCTAGCTCCCTAAGAGAATTTATATTTTCAAAAATCGCATGAAAAATGAACATTAAAGATGTCAACCATCCAATCAGCATGCTGAAGTTGTAGTAGGCTTCTAGCTAACTACATCAGAAAAATGAGAAAGAACTAAGAGCAATGGGATAAACGGCAATCCTGATTGCCGATACTCAAGAGCATCATCATGAACAAGGATAAGATCTCCATTCCCCTAACATAAAATTTTTGTTCAAACATTAATCAGGGCCGCATATTTCAGCAGCCATAGCAAACGTCAAAACAGATCCCCTGTAATGGCTCAAGGGAAAGCTGAAAGACTTGATCCAAATCTCTTCTTCTGCTGCTCCCTGCTTCTCCTTCACCATCATCCAAACTTCAAAACAATTGCTACTTTGGTCATAGCAGCCAAAAGGGAGATGGCCTTGTAAAACCCCCAAGCACAAGTGCAAATCATCCAAGCAGTAGCATACACCAGGAGGCATTAGGATTTCAGTGGCAGTCTCCGCAGCCAGATCAAAGGCAATAATCACAAATTCAACGAATTGACTACAAGCTTGTGCAAGCCAGTACAAGCCACTCACATCTGCTGCAAGGACTGGTTTTTGTTGCAATAAGGCAATGTATGGAAACCTTTCTCCAAACATTTGATCTCAGAATCATTACATAGACAGTCCAAAAATCAGGTCTTTTTGATGCTAGATAAGGCCATTCTGGACGAGAGACAAAGGCTGGGAACCTGACAATCTTATAATCATCCATAGATGAATCATATCCGACCCAGAAAGAAGAATCGCGCTGCTCGTAACAGGAAATCTGAGGTACTCTTCTGTATTCATTAGTGTAGGGGTTCCACAGGCCAATATTGGTCTCGCAGGAGGATTCAATGCAGATCACACCATCGCGATATCAAACTGATGCGATTCGACATCAGATGGATGGAAAGATTAAGTTTTCAGATGATAAATAATTCATTTAGAAGTAATTCCGATACTCTCATAAAAAAAAAATTAAGCAGGAGAAGATCGAGAAAATTAATATGTGTAGTAACGAATGAATACGTATAAATCATTCTTTTTTTATGTCTCCTGCACTTCATTTTGCTGGATGTAATAGCATATTATCCTGTTAGATGGCAAAGATGCAAGAAAATTAGAAGCCAACAGTGAACAGTTCCTCTTTTACACACCTGAAGAAAAGAAGTCAGAAAAGTGAATCAGAGCTATTTTACTTCTTTCAGTTTTTTTGAGCTATTCAACATATAGTAATATAGCAACCAGAATTAGCATCCAAAATCTAGAAAGCAGAACTGCAGAACTAGCATAAGTTTTAGCAGATTTGTTATTACCTGGCTAAAGAGCAGCTACTTCATGCCAACTTCTTATACATGAACCACAAAGTTAAAGGAGGCTTTTGCAGAATAGCTATCTAAGATCTTGTCAATCACCAGTAGTCACCGCAAGAGCAAATTCCATCCTGGAAGTGATGGAAGCGATTCATATCCCTGATAATTATATCTCGCCGCACAATCTTTGACGTTATTTTTATTGCAGAATGGCAATCGGCACATATTCGGAGATTTTTAAGTATGCGAATATCGCATCTAGATGGTGTTCTAATCAAACCAAAAGCTAAAGCTAGTCTTTCACTGTGTACCCACAAGCGACGCTTCTTTTCATCATCTTCCACATCAAGCAAAACAGCATTAAGATCAGGAACATGACCTGCCTTACTGGTTTTCATGTTCAACCACTCAAGCATTCCATTAATCAATTTCATGTCAGGATGTGAGGTATCACCTACAGAGAAATAGTGAACAGAACCCTGGTTCTCAACCCAACTTAAGCCTGGGTCTTTCTTTACTCCTTTATTTTTCATGATTTTTCTAACAGATGCAACACCTTTCCACCTCCTAGCTTTGGCATATATGTTGGACAATAACACATGGGTTGCCTCATCTTGGGGATCAATCCGAAGAATATGTTGTGCAGATATTCTTCCAAGATTAACATCATTATGGATAGCACAAGCCCCAAGTAAGGCACGCCACACCATAACATTGGGCTCAAATGGGATTTCTTCGATCAACTTTACAGCCTTATCAAGAAGGCCTGATCTCCCTAAAAGCCAGACCATACAAGTATAGTGTTCCATGCATGGTTTAATGCCATAGTCCTCAACCATAGATTTGAAATAATTTTGTCCCATATCTAACAATCCTGCATTACTACATGCTGAGAGGACACTAACGAAGGTTAACTTGTTAGGTTCACATTCTGATTCTTGCATCATCTGAAAAATTTTTAAAGCTTCCACAACTAGACCATGTATAGCATATCCTGATATCATAGTGTTCCATGAAATTTCATCGCGTTCATAAAGCATATCAAACATCAAGCGTGAATTTTTAATGCTTCCGCACTTGGCATACATATCAATTAAAGCATTACCAACCACGACGTCCTTATCATATATGGTTTTCACTGACAATGAATGAATCTGCATTCCTAGATCCATGGATGCTAAACTAGCAGAAGCACGGAGAGCAGTGGAGTATGTCACTTCAGTGGCCTGAACTTGGCACTCAAGCATGTTTTTAAATAAAAGTAATGCCCTCTCTCCATCACCTGACTGCACATAGCCAACAATCATTGTGTTCCAAGTCACCTCATTTCTGTTTGGCAATTCCACAAATAATTCCATTGAGTTCTCTAACCTTCCACATTTAGCATAAACATCCATTAGGGCATTTGAAACAAAAACATTTGCATTCAAGCCAATCTTAAGCACATGGGAATGTATCTGCTTTCCTAATTGTAGATTCTCCATACTTGCACACGCTTGCAGTACACTAGCAACTGTAAACTGATTTGGAAGGATAAAAGATCGCCTCATCTGACCAAACAGCTCTACCGCCTCTCTGCTTTGATTGCTCTGAGCATACCTTGAAATCATGAAACTCCAGGGAATCACATCAATTTTAGGCATCTCCCCAAATACCTCTAAAACATTACTTGCATCTCCAGACTCAAAGTACAAGTCAAGCAAGCCAACACCCACGTAAAGATCAGTCTCATAACAAGTTTTTAAAATACAACCATGGACACTTTTCCCTACATTAAAAGCCTCGAGTCCAATACAAGCTTTGAGCACAGCAGAGAATGTAAAATGATTAGGCATGAAACCCGCCATTCTCATCTGCGAGAAAATTCGCACAGCATCTTCAAAACAATCATTCTCTGAATAACAAGAAACCATCCCGGTCCACGAAACCATGTCCTTATTATCAATTGCATCAAAAACCTGCCTTGCACTATGAACATAACCGCAAACAGCATAAACGTCAATTAAAGCAGTCCCAACAAAGGCATTAGAGTCATGACCTAGCTTATAAATACAAGCATGGATACAATAACCTAATTCTGCACACTCCACCCCAACTAACAGCTTCAAAATTGTAGTAAAAACAAAAGGGTTAAGCTCATGACCTTCTCTATGTAACCTAGTAAACACCTCAACTACTTTACCCAATTCAAAGTACTCCGCATAGCCCTGAATGAGGGTAACAAACGATACAGTGTTTCTCTCATGCATTTCATCGAATAGTGTTCTTGCATCAGATAATGCGTCTGATTTAACGTACAAATCAAGAAGAATGTTGCGAGCAAACAAGTCTAGGCAATTTCCCTTCTTTAAAATCTGAGAATGAAGAGCCTTCCCTTTGAGAAAGTCACCTGTGAGGATACAATCACGAAGCATAGCACCATAGGCATAAGGATCGAATAGTGAAGGAGAATTGCATTGAAAATGGGTGATTTGAGCTGCTTCTGTCGAGATTTCTCGTCCCGAAAAACATACCCAGCTGTTGATTTTGCATGATTTTGTTCGACAAAACAATCTAATCATGCATGCGCTCTCTTTCTGTTCCTTGATTCTTAAAATTTGCAAAATATTGAGAGGAGGGAAATCTTATTATACCACGCCTATGAAACACAACGGTGCTCTCATGCTCCTTGCAAAACGATGCGTTTTCATTCATACAATAAGATTAAACCGATAAAGCCTAATAACCGAAATAAAATCATCAACTTAGAACCCAGGCCCAAAAACAACTATCTCATCTTCTATATTCCTAGTCTCTTGCCCACTTTAAAGAGAGTCCTTAAAGAATTTTTTTTTTTCCTTACCTATTCGATTATTACATGTTACGGTTAAAAATTTGTAATGCATATAGTTTTATTGATCAAGTATTTTTTAGAATAATTAGGAACAAAGCAACTTATTGGTGGTGGCTTTTTAAGTTCAACATTAAATTTCTGAACTCAATTCAAATGGATGGTAAAAACTGACAAACTGGAATATAAATATAGTAGGTATTGACAAAATTAGGGTCATTATCCTCTTTTGGTCAATTAAATTCTATTAATCTCTGTTAAAATTTATATTTTTACCCCCCTCCAAATTTGATTAATTGTATGGTTTTTTACTTGAGAAAAAGATTTAAAACTTTACTTCTTCCTCAACTTAAAATTGCTGAGAGAAAATAATCAGTGGAACAATGAAACAACTCCAATCCAAAGTATAATTGAGATGTAATATTCCACTCTTACTTGCACAACTTGAACACGAAAAAATCATGTGTATGGTAGGAGAATAGAGGGAACAGGAAAAAAGAAAAATAAAAGTTTAGGAGGAATGGTCTCCTCATTGCTTTATCATTTTGCCTTTAACAAAATACAAACGTTTTGCATGATGGTGGTTGGGGGTAATGGTGCATTATAGAGTAAGCATTGGCTAAAGGAGGTGCACTATTAAAGAATTTATAATAAAAGATATCCTTGGTAATAGAATTTGCTTCACATGATTGATGATCCTGAGTGAGCTTAACGTTACTAGATATGCGTAATGATAAAACAATATTTTTCAAAGACTCAGAAGTGATATTGCATTTTACCTTTTTCCGGAAGCTAACTCCGTTACTAAAATCCGTTTATTGCCGATTCTATTTTACCTTTGATTTTTTAATAATCTTCCTTAACATTTAAAACACCATTCAAAAGCAGCCTTCAATTGACTCGATTACCATTACAAATATTATCTGACTCTGGAGCAGAACCATACATGAAGGAGACACGCAAATTCCCAAGGTATACACACACAAGAAAAATGCAACGACACATTTATTTCTCTTTTTTTTTTTTTTTTTTTGAGGGAATATTTATTTCTCTTTTTTGACTAAAAAGAACAAAGTTAAATTAAAAAAAAAAAAAATAGGTATAAATAAAGAGTAAAGGTTGGAAGAATAAGTAGATTAGTGAACATGTGATTCAGATGTTGCAGATAAAATAATGGGCATCAATTATGGACATGATGACCATAGGAAACTGCAACGAAGCTTACAAAATGAATATATTACTTAAAGGCCTCCCTCCTAATATTATATAGCCAATTGCCAAAACAACCCATTTCTAAAACGTGACTCTCTAAGTCCACTGTCAAGGCACCGCAACGACTCTTCTTAGTAAAAGCAATATATATGGTATTGGTTCATGCCACCCGTCAAACGAGAAAAAACAACACAACTTCATAAAGAAGGAAACAGTCTCCAAAGAGTCCCATATGCCTCAACAGTGCCTTTCATTTTGTCTTCTTGTCTATTAAACTAGAATTTGCTAGGTAGGCAACCATAGGGTGATGCTAAAGTCAACCTGCAAATAAAGATTAAATAAGATAATAAAAAACTTGCATGTTTATCAGAAGAAAAAAAAAAAAAAGGAAGAAATGTAAGCAAGTTTTGTTATTTGTTTATTTGTCCATGAATTGAAATAGTCTAATTGCCATCGTCTTGCCTGATTCATTGGGTTGTTGAAATTGATAGGCAATGACTTGTATTAGGTATCTTTTGGTAAGACTCTATCTTGGGAAATTTGAGTTGTATTAGGTATACATATAATACATATAGATATAAATTAGTGCCACACGTCAGTCAACATTGATGTGCTTTTAATAGCAATTTTTTATGGTGGTACTTAAGTACCTTCCTAGCCCAAAACATTGAACCTTCTTTAGGAATTGCTAACATTTATTTAAAAAATTGTTCAAAACAATGTGTAAGACAAGGTCAAAGACAAAAACCGAAAACACCCACTTGATTCCTGGAAAATATTTGGTAATTTTGGAGAATAATGGTTTAAAATAACTTTGATCTGATCAAATGTTGAAGACATTTTGTAATTTAATTAATTACAGACATGCTACATTTATTGGCTTTGATTTTAATGTTTGGAAAATTCCTAAAATGATTTCAAAGTGGATAGAAAATCTAAGGGGATCAATGAAGATACTTGCTACCTAAGATTATCTCTAAAAACTCCATATCATTATCTTCCACCACATTTCCTGATATCCTTCCTATAGTTAACCAACCTAACACATCATCTTCCAATCAAATTTATCCTCTTAGAAATTAAACCAGTAATGCATCTAATTATAGTTATGAAAAAAAAGACTTGTGCAACAATAAAATTTAACTCAAAAAATAAAAATGAATAAAATCACACCCACCATATGTAAAATTTTCAGGAAAAAAAAAAAAGAAATCAAACATCAATTCAAAAAATAAAAGTAAATCAAATCAAATCCAACATATAAAATTTTTAGGAAAAAAAAAATTAAGAAATCAATAAAGGTATTGATGGTGGGTTCATCACACTAGATGATGCGTTGCCGTCTACAATGCAAAGCACCTTTGATATAAAAATAGTATAAATGACTTCCATACTAAATTCAACATAAATCATGCAAAATTCAAGATTTTGGTGAGGGTCGTTGTGCATTTTATTACTATTATTATTATTACATTTCAGTTTTAAATATTTTTGAAAAAAAAAAAAAGAAAGAAAAATAAAGCACCGACTTAGTTTACCTTTCCCTGCGTTTCTCCAGAAACCTCTGCAGTGACTTTGTGCGAGCAATTGGCAGATCTGTTTAACATTGAACCATTAATTAATTGAAATAAATAAATAAACAAAACCTTCAATATCAAATTATTAACAAAATAAATAAAACAAAGCAATCACCTCCATCAAAAGTCTCCAGCAGGTGTTTCTGGTTAGTGGATTCGCCAGATTTTGAAATTCCATTCTCAGCAAGTTTCAGAATGGTCTCCGCCTGCAAATTTCATAGTTCAGCCACGACAGATAAGAAACTGTATACTGTATCGAAATAAAAAAAAAAATCGAGGATTTAACGCTGTCGTACCTTGTCTCGAGGAACATTAAAAACAGCGACGGCTCCGTTATAGAAAATCGTGAGCGGTGCAGTCTGAGGAGAATTCTCCGAAACAGGCCTGAACAGGTAAATTTTCACAAACTCTTTAGTAAATTGATCATCATCAGTTCATCATTTTATATTATACACATTGAGCAACAATGAGGAGTAATTTGTTGAAGTACCTTGGCAGAGGAGAAAAAAGAGGTAAAAGTGGAGTTTGTTCTTCCTTAGGAGTAGACGGCATCGAACACGACGAAATCTTCGAATCAAAGTGACTTCCATTCTCAGGAATCTGTTGATTGACAGAACCGGAGGCTATCACAGACTTCAGAAGCTCAGGATTAATTTTCGAGATGGCGCTCTGAATATCTGCAAAAAAATAATAATAAGAATAATTACACGTATTATATTTAGTATAGACCTCGAAAAAAATAAAAATAAAATAAAAAATTCACAGACCTCGAAAGCTCTTCTGGCGATTAAAGAAGCGAGGTTTGGAAGAGACGGCATCTTTCTCCATGCCGAAGAAATCGAGCTCGACCGTAGCTCTCGACATTTTGGATTAAAAAAAAAGGGAAACTGGGAAATCAAAAGCAGAGGTAAGTTGAAATGCGAGGGGCGGGAGGGGAGAGAAGGGGGGGGCTTTTAATAAAAAAAGTGGATGCTGGTGGCGTACATGAAAAAGCACGAGTTACATGAGCAGAGAAAGTACAGTATAAATAAAGTTAATGGGTTGGGTTTTTGGAGCGAGGCGAGGCAGGCACCAGACTTGGTTCGGTTACACACGCCATCCTCGTGCCAGCAATAAAAACAGGGGCGTGCAAATTGAGCTCCAATAACTGTGGTTGGGCTGGGGTCCTTTGATCCTGTACCTTTTAGCTATTGTAGTCACGAGAATTGATTGTCGCATTTCTTGCCATTTTTCAGGGCTTGATTTCTTCAAATTTATTAATCATATTATTAAAAAATAATATTAAATTTATTATTTCATGTCACGCAACTAGGAACAAATTTTTTGAATAAGTTATGTATATTTTAAATAAATTTAATTTATTAATAAAATTAAAATTTATTAAATAATTGTATAGAAAATTTATATTATATTAAAAATAATTCCAAAATTATAATATATTAAATATAATTTAGTAGGTCATAAGAATTTGTCAACCTGATTGAGAAATAAGAATTTTATAATTTCAGTAAAATTTTATTTCGATGTTTATTGATTGTGGTGTTATTTTTATTGTTCTTTTTTATCAAGATGTAATTTCATTCATCGTTTAATTAAAAAATAATCTTTTCTCTCAAAAAATAAATTCATAAATATTTAATTAAATAATTTTTTTAAAATTATAAATAATTAATGATATTTTCTTTTCTTTTCTTTCAATTAATAATAATTCTATTGTTATTTTATATTAATAATTTAATTTTCTTAAAATTTTGATTTATTTAAAAGCAACAAAAATTTTTATTTAATTTAGGGCAATTTTACTTCTTAATTTTTGTAAGGAGGCAAGTTAATGGTGTTGCTCATAGTTTAATTAAAGCATCTCAGTCGTATGCTAGTCCCAGTTTTTGGCAAGACACTCCTCTCTTTATGAGAGAGCTCCTGTCACATGATATTTCTCATGGTGATTAATAAATTATTTTTTAACTTCAAAAAAAGAAAAAAAAAATTTTACGCTATCATTTCATTAGTATTAGTTGGTATTATAAATAGGTAAATGGATTAATAGTTACTTTCAAGTTTCACCGCTCAAATTATTAAAAAAAAAAAAGGTGAGTTTGGTATTAAAAAAAATTGGGCGGGAGGGAAAAGATGTATATATATATATATATTTTAATATATTGGGGAAGTTGGGTTTGGAGGGTAACGTAAAAGTCGTGTGATGGAACGGCAGGTGAAACCAAAATGTGAGCTCCGAAACCAAACTCAATAACCACGTGCTTTAAAACAACTAAATAAATCCTTTAAATTCAGATGTGCACCACGTGTCGAAATTCAGCTGTCCCCGTCATCTGCTTTTAATTTTTCTTATTTTTTATTATCAGCCACGCCGAAAGTCATATGATACTGAATGCGGATAGGGCACGCAGAGGCTATATATGATGAATTGGCCATGTTTTTCTAATAGAGACTTAATATCAACTTAGTATGAATGTACTGGATAATGAAAGCTAGATATTTTCTTTTAAAAAGGATAATAAAATTTTACTGTTCAAAAAAAAGATAATAAAATTTAAATTTTACACTTTAAAATATTTTTAAAAATAATAATTGATCATGTTTTCCATAAGACTATAAACGGATCATAGGATCTTTTGTCAACTTTTTCAAATTTTGAAATACTAAACTTAATAAAAAAACAAAAAATATAAAATCCAATTAAATTGTAAAGATTCAATTTTTATCTATTAATATTTTGAAGTCACTAAATTACTTAATCTTTTACAACTCGTACATTATTATGTATTTAAATTTTCCTTATATACTATTTAAATTAACTCAATTTCAAGATTAATAATCATTGTTGAATTTTCTCTCATATTTGAATATAAACAATAAATTTTGATTATACTTAAATTTTCTTAATCAAAAAATTGAAATTATTTGTTTAAAATAAAAATAGATTTTAAATTTTACTAATCAAATAAAAATACAGAACATAAAACATGATTATTATATTCACCAAAATATGAGAGAATTTTAAAAATAATACTAAAAGTAATAAAAAAGAATCATCTAATAAGTTAACTTTTTTTTTAATACATTGGAAGCCTATTTTAACCGAAAATAAAAATTATATAGATAAACATGAATTTTAAAAGGAAAGTGATTAATAAATGATTATCTAGTGGTTTCAAAAAAAATAAATAAATGATTATCTAGTAATTAAAACGACTAAGGAAAGTGATTAAAGATGACAATTTTTATTTGTACGTTACGATTTATCATTTACGAAAGGGATAATGATATTTTTGGTGTCTCAATTTTTCTATTTTTACTATTTAAGTGTCTAAATTTTTTTTTTTTTGTAATTAAGTGTCTGAACTTTTGAAAAGCATACTAATGTAGTGTCTCCGACTGATTTTGATGCTGACTGGGTGCTCAGTCAGATCAAACAAGACCCACTTTTATCCCAGTAATTAACCATATCATTTGTCACATGTGTTGCATTATTTAAAGGATAAAATTACCCTTATTCAGTCACCCTTCATGTCTGTCATGTCTGCTTCAGAAGTTATTGTTGAGGTTATTTTTGTCAATTTATAATATTTAATAAGGGTATTTTTATCTTTTAAATAATGCAATACACGTGGCACATGACATGGCTAATAACTGGGATAAAAATGAGTCCAGTTTGATCTGACTCAGCACTCAGTCTGCCACATACACCATATTGGTATGTTTTTCAAAAGTTCAGACACTTAATTATAAAAAAAAAAAAATTTAGACACTCAAATAGTAAAAATAGAAAAGTTAAGACACTAAAAATGTCATCATCCTTTACGAAATAAAGGGAAAAAAAGGAACCGGAGATATAGGAGTGTCAAAACGGGTTGGTGGGTCGTGTTCGTGTCGGGTTGACCCACTCTGGTGACACGATTAGGGTCAATACGAACACGACTCATTTATTAATCGTGTCAAATATCGCAACACGAACACAACACGTTTATTAAACGGGTTACACGAACACGACACGTCTAACCTATTTATTTACATGGGTTATGCGGGTCATAAAAATTGACACGACCCATTTAACCTGTATAACATTTATTACCTATAAAAAAATCATTTTCAAAAAAAA
>CATIWK010353713.1:0-17174 GCA_949634005.1 Mallotus japonicus
TCTCTTGGTGTGCCAAGAAACAACCAACCATCGCCCGATCTTCAACCGAAAGTGAGTACAAAGCCTTGGCCAATACAACTGCTGAACTAAATTGGATTCAACACTTACTCCATGAATTTGGTTTACCATCTTCTTCACCATTGATCCTTTGGTGTGATAACATTGGTGCTATTTACATGTCTGCAAATCCCATCTTCCATGCCCGCACTAAGCACATTGAGCTTGATTATCATTTAGTCCGTGGACAAGTAGCCCAAGGCAAGATTCAAGTGCGCTTCTTATCCTCCAAGGATCAAATTGCTGACATCTTGACCAAACCGTTGGGTGTTCGCACTTTTCAGAATATTGCATCCAAGCTTTGCCTCTTATCCACTTCGCACCCATCGGTTTTATGGGGGGGTGTTAAACCACATAAGTCCTACATAACTAACACATATTAGTTAGTTCAATGTATGTTATTTGTTCCACTACAAACTCTTTCCTGTAACCTATTTATATGACCTCCTGTATCATGTTCTTAATTAATCAAAGTATACATCACTGTCAACTATCATTTCTGCCTGAGTTTACATATTTAACTCTAATTAATTTGATTCGATCTAAATAAGATCATAAAAATAATAAAAATTATTTAAAAATTAATTTAATATGAGTATATACATTACTATTTCAATCTAAAATAAGTATATCAGCTAATGTCAATAATTATTAGTAACTTTTTACTATATACAACTTATGTAATTTCATATCATCCAAATAAGATGGCAAATAAAAGGATCACTAATTATTGGGACATATTATTAAATGCTCAATTAATTTTTAAATTTTAAATAAATTATCAATCAAGTAATATTTTAAATTATTTTTTAAAATTTTACAAATTATATCAATTCTCACTGTATAAACACGATCATAGACAAAATTAATGCAAAGTAATTAAGTATATAGTGTCCCAAAAGAGATGACAAATAAAAGAACCACTAATCATTAGGATAAACTATTAAATTCTTTTGAATTTTAAAATAATTATCAATTAAATTATATTTTGAAAACCATTTCAATTTATTTTTCAATTTTATAAATGGAATATATTCTCATCATCATGTGGACATGAATATGGACAAAATGACAAACTAATTAGCATGATTTTAAAAAATGACCGATATTGTGCATATCGACTGTTTCATAATAGAATTTAGAGGGGGCGAACCGTAATTTGGCCAGATCAAAATGACCAAATATAACTTGAGGGATTTAGTGGATGAATCAATCATGTACTAGTTGATTCCACCGTAACGGCCGTTATTTTTCGTGATTTTGGCACATTAGCTCTGCTGCCTCGACGTCAAGAAGAAGAAGAAGCAGCAACAGTTGCCCAAGAAGAAGCAACAACTCAAAACGAAAGTTTGGGTCCATTAGCCTGCTTTTATTATTGTTTAATTACTTTGTATTTGTTTTAAAAAAAATTACTTTCTAATTATTTGGTAAAACAATATTTTTTTAAAGAAGTAAAACGAATTTACTTTGTAGTTTTTTTTTAAGAACTATTGTAATTATCTTCAATTTGCTTTTTTTTGTGATTATTTTTAATTGTAGTTATCAAGGTATTTGTTAAACTATTTGTAATTATATTTAATATAATTTTTTAATTTTTATTTATTTATGAATAATAATAGGCATAATACATAGACATGACCCCACTGTACTTGTCATTTTTTGTCAGTTTGACACTTTAACTTATAGTTTTGCCATTTTGACACCTGAACTTGGCTAAAATGTACTAGTTTGCAATAATATGATGACATATGCATCTACCACCCCTATACTTGTCACTTTTTGTCAGTTTAACACCTCTACTTGTAGTTTTTAGTTAGTCAAACCTTTATGATGTGGCATATGCTGATTCATTATTTCATGCCACGTGTGCTGACAGGGGTTTCAAAATTGCATTTTAGCCAAATTCAAGTGTCAAAATGACAAAACTATAAGTTGAGGTGTCAAACTGACAAAAAATGACAAGTATATGAGGCCATATATGTATTACGCCATTATTATATTATTGAAATTAAAATATATATATATTTATTTATATAATTTGTATTTATCTTCTTAATTATATATAATTAATTTTATATTGTATAAATAATTACAACAGATATTTTTTTAAATTACTAAATTTATATTAGTGAATCATTAGACATTACATGATTATTTTTTACCATAGATGCTACATTAGTTATTTTCTTTTGAATTTATACAAACCTTTTGTCAAATATTATAATCGTTTAAAGTTTATAAAATTTGCTTTTGACTTTGGCAAGAAAATTATTGAAAGAATACAAACTTCATGGAAATAATTGGAGAGATTCTTTTTAAAAGGCAACCAATAGAGATATTATTGCTATCATACAAACTTCATGTCCGAAATCAACCAAAAAAATCTCTGCAATTTTGTAATTACTGCAATGATAGTTTATACCATGAAAAAAGTTGCAAGCATACAAACTTCATGTCCAAAAATCAACCGAAAAAATCTTTCAATTTTTTAATTATTGCAAGGATAGACTATACCATGAAAAAAGTTGTAAGGATACAAAGCAAAGTATCGAAAAAAGTTGCAGTGATATTTTTTTCAATTCCAACATGTAGAACATTTATTTGTAGGCCAAATATCACATCTATAGATTTGCTACTTGCTTTGAGTTTCAAGAAGACCTTTAAAAAAAAATTTTTACAATCAATTTAAAAAAATTGTATTAATTATATATAAGAATCAAGTGAATACTTTTCAAAATTATCTCATTAATGTGCCTGAATTTCAAAGAAACCATTTTAATGCATTCAACGAAGGGAGTTTATTTTTTAACTTATTTATAGGGGTGTGCAACTCTTCCGACCAAACCAAACTGACTCAATTTGGTTTAGTTCGGTTGGGTTGGTTAATTTTTTTTGATTTAGTTCGGTTTTTATAGTCAAAAATCGGTTAACTAAATTAACCGAAATTTAATTTATTTTTTATTTTTAAATATTATAATAATATAATAAAAAGTTAAAAATAATTTATATTTATAAAAATTCGGTTTGTTCGGTCGGTTTGGTTTTCATTTTAAAAAATTCGATTTTTTCAATCAATTCGGTGGGGGTTTTTTGGGTTAATTCAGTACAGTTCAGTTCTTATTTAGTTCGGTTCGGTTAATTACATTTGGTAAAAAAAAGTCCAACACCGACTGAACTGACTAAATGCACACCTTTACTTATTTCCATATGAAATGAGCAACTAAAATGCATATGATTATAATGCTAAGCCTAGTAATCAAGATCCTCCACGCTACTCTTTTTTATGGTGATCTATATTATTATTGTATATGTTTTTTAGTTTGTAATAATATCATATTAATATAATATAACTATTTACATATTAAAGGTTTGAAGTATTCTCTTATGTCATATTTTATTATAATAAATAATAATTTTTATATTATATTTATTATTTTTTCAAATGTATGTTTTTAATATAAATATATATTTTTAAGTAATTTTTAATTTATTATATTAAATGTTAAAATTTATTTTGTATTTTTTATTAATATGGTGCATATTATTAATTATTTTTTGAAATTTATGGTAATGTCGAATGACACAGTTTGAATCAATCTGATTTAATCTGACACCGTTACACTATTACCGGTGCTGCAACAGATCGCAATTTTTGTAGTGCAGCTTAACAAAGAACTATAAACTTTTAATTAAATCCTATAAGTTAGAAAGTTTTTAATTAAATTCATAAACTTTTAAAAATTTCACCGTTAGTGTTCGAGTGTTAAATTCACAACTCCAAGTGACATGTCAGTAGTTCGTAGCATGTGGATGGCTAGATAAATGCTATCCTTTGGTTCGTAGCATGTGGATTGCATGCAGAATTAATACATAAATAAGGTTTGGTCCCCAAACGTTCAGACTATTATTATACATCGTGTACAGAAAATGACATCTTACTTAATTAACTAAATTGTATATTTGCTATTCTGAATTTTATATCAATAACTAATTAAAATCTAGTTTAAAATTATTTTAATTTGCATCATTAATTTTATGAATTTTCTTCTAAGAATCTAATTTTATTTTAAAAAATTATTTTTAGATTCCAAAAAATAAATTTGACACTCATTAAAATTTTTTCTGTTTTTAAAGATAAATAAAAAATTGTAAAATCTCAATCTTACCACTTTGAAATAAACTAAGAAATTAATTTTCAAATTTTTACATAAAATTTTAACTTTTAAGAATTAATTAATAAAAATAATAAGAAAAAACAAAAAAGCTATAACTTCTATATATGTTTAACTATCGATAAATAGTATTAAAATTTTTAAAATAAAAATTATTTATTTTTAAAAAATATTAAATATTTTATATTGATATTTTTAGTACCTCAAAGTTTCTTTTTTCCTCAATTTTATACTTTTTTTCTTGATTCCTATTAGAAAATTTTTTAAATAAAACTCTTGAAAGTTGAAAAATAAATAATTAAAATATAATTTTTTAGTGAAAAAAAGATGAAATGTTATAAAAATATTTAAAAATGAATCTTAAATTCATTATAAGAGCGATAAAATTAGGATCTGAAAATATTTTTTACATTTAATACAACAAGTGTCAAAATTATTTTAAAAACAAATCTTAAAATAATTAAAAAAAATAAATTCTTTTTTTTTTTAAAACTAGTTGAAGTGGTTAATTCCTCACTACAAAGGGGGAGCAAGATGAATGAGAATTCGAATCCTACTCTTCTCATCTGAATGTTCACACTTTTTACCATTTAAATTACTCATGGAGAATAAAAATACAACTAATTTTTAAAATAAAATTAAAAGAAACTGGTTGTGAATCTGAGTTTTTTACGGACTGTAAATAATATATATTTTAAAAATAATTAATCAAGTAATTTTAATACTAAAATTATAA
This sequence comes from Mallotus japonicus, assembly GCA_949634005.1. Classification (NCBI taxonomy): domain Eukaryota; kingdom Viridiplantae; phylum Streptophyta; class Magnoliopsida; order Malpighiales; family Euphorbiaceae; genus Mallotus; species Mallotus japonicus. Next base: position 4,966 of record CATIWK010353713.1, read on the forward strand.
TTTAATCAAATATAAAAATGAAATTTTAAAAAGTTATTGTAATAATTTTATTTTTTTAATAGTGCGTGTTTGTATATATATATATATATATATATATATAGAAAATTAAAAAAATAGAAAATAGTTCAAAAATGATCTTTTAATTAGAATAAAAGACACGATTTTTGATGAAAAGAAAAAGTAATATTTTTTATGTAACAGAATTAGAGTATTTTATATAAAATAAAATATATTTTACATAAAATAAAATATGCATATTTTAAAATAAAATTTTATATTTAGAATTTTAATAATTCGATATATAAATTTTTAGGGATTAATGTTGAATTATGAAAAATGAAACCAGTCAAATTTTAAACTTAATAATTTTGTAACTCTAGCATTTCATATAAAGACTAATACAACTTGTAAAATTAAAGAAATAAAATTTTAATAATTTTAAAAATATAATTTAATTGATAATTAATATTAAATTTAAAATAAAATTTATTTGTCCTATTAAGTAGTGGTCCTTTTATTTATCATCCCGTTTGGACCAATATTCATGTCATTTGTCATTTAGTGAGAAGTTGTACAATAATTTGGACCATCAACTCAATAATTTGTAGCCCCATCAGTAGCCCAACTCAATAATTTGTAGTTCCATCATTAGTCCCATCATTTAGTGAGATGTTTTTCATAAAATAAAATTCTTTAAAAAAATAAATATAAATTCTAGAGAAAGTTCTATGCTTATGAACAAAGAGTGGGTGGCAATGATATTTTGCTAGCAACACAAAAAAATTTCAGAGGCACAAATTCAGTAGGTGTGGTGTCTATCATTTATGAAATTTGGGAAATGGGCTGATCCTTCGAGATTTCATATTGATTGTAGAGTGTGTATTTAATTATTATATAGGTTAGTACAGTTTTATAAAATTGTTATGATTTGTTAAAAGATTCCGACTCAACGCATATTATTATGTATGTTTTGTCTAATTAAAAAAGATTATATAATAAAATTAACGGTCAAATGGTCAAATTGAACCCTCAATTATACCTCAAAATTAATATTGGATTTAAATTTTTTTTTTGTCCTAATAGAAACTTTTTCTTCTAAAGTTTGATCGTATTGGTCTTTATCTTAAAAAAACTTTTATAATTAAGTTCTATAAGTTAAATAAAATTTTAATTTTGATAGTTAATTAATGAAAAATTATTTAGATTAATAAATAAAATTGATAATTTTTTTCTAAAAAATATATATGACCTAATTATAAAGTTTTTAAAAAAGTTAAGCTTATAAAATAATCATCAGAAAAAATTTTAAAATTCTTTTTTTGAATTTTTAAAATTTTTTAAAAACATTTTTAGGCTTAAAAATTTAAAAACTTTAGAATTAAGTGATATACATATAAAAAAATTCATCAATTTTATTCATAACTTAATTTTAACGGTTCAATAATAAAATATTATTCATCAATTTAATTTTAATAGTTGACTAACCAAAAGTTATTTAGATTAATGATTAAAATTGATGAAATTGTTTTGAAATGTATATCACTTAATTGTAAAAGTTTTCAAAATCTTTAGGTTTATAAAAAATATTTAAGAAAATTTTAAATAAATTTTTAAGGGAAAGATAAATTTCTTTTAAAAAATAAAAAATTAGTATGTCGACTTAATTTTTTTTTTAAAAAAATTATAATTAGGTGATATATATTTTTAGAAAAAAATTATCAATTTTATTTATTAATCTAAATAATTTTTCATTAGTTAACCATTAAAATTAAAATTTTATTTGACGTATAGGACTTAATTGTAAGAGTTTTTTAAGATAAGATCCAATATGATCCAATTTTAAAAGAAAAAGTTTTTATTAGGAAAAAAAAAAACTTTAAAGTCCAATGTTAACTTTAGAGTATAGTCGAGGGTTCAAGGCCTAAAATTAACTAACACTACAATGTAAGAAATAATTGATTTTCAACCTCTTTGTAGTCTAGTGGCTCAAATAATATATACTATAAGATTGAAGTCATGAGTTTAATTCTTCTCTCCTTTAACCTTCCCTTGTTAATATATATATATATATATATATTATTGTGTGTGTTTTGTCCAAATTAAAAAAATTATATAATAAAATTAACTAACACTACAATGTAAGAAATAATTTAGTTTCAAATACATATATTATTGTTTTATACAAATTATTATTATTGTTTTATATATATATTATTATTATTCGTTGTGCGTGTTGTGTTTTCCTCACGTTGTTAGCATCAAATATAAATTTGTTGAAAGCAATGGATATCTACCGAATCATTAATGAAAAAACAAACAAAAACCTTAGGAATGCATATGCATGGTTGCATTTAATTAAACTATTAAAACAATAATAAAAAAAAATCATTTAAGTAAACACTTAGAACTAAATTTGGGAATCACAAGCTTCAACAAACCGGCAAATTATCATGGAATCCTGCCCACAAGATGGACCAGGAGTCCATGGCACGTGGGAATGTTTTTTTTTTTTTTAACACGAAAGCTCTTAGATTTTTTTTTAATGCTTTTTTGTTTAGCGCAATGTAAACGTACCACTTATGAAAGTAATAATATGAGAAAGTGTTAAATGACTTCATTCATGAGAAGATGATACAAATATATAGGTACAGTATAACTGAAACAGAGAAGTATAACAGCAATGAAACACTGTGTACAAAATTTGAAATAATGATAAGATATAACAGACTTGGACTAGGTCTCTTAACACCACTTATCTTGTAGTTATTGTATTCTATCATGACTCTTCTTGTAACATTATTCAGTTGTATTCTTCTTTTATATATTGTACTCATCATTATGATCAATGATATATAGTAGTTATTACCTTTCAATTATTCTCAGAATACCAAACTTTACATGGTATTAGAGCATGTCTTCATCATCTCATATTGTTCCTATTTCTTCTTCATAACCATCATTGTCTCTTCTACCCAACATACATTTTCTATTAATTTTACACCTAAGAACTATTTAGCATGGAAGACTCAATTTATCCCTCTCTTAAATTATCAAAAACTCAACTCTTTCATTCTACCTGATGCTTCCCCTCCTCCATAAAGAAGCACGTCTCCTTCCGATGCAACTCAACAGATTGACAATCCTGCATATAACACTTGGATGCAAAAAGATCAGACGCTGCAGTCATGGATCTTATCCTCCCTTAGTGAAGATGTGTTTCCGTATGTCATCAGTCACACTACATCCTCCTCAGCTTGGCGAGCCCTCTCTCATGCATTCGGCTCAGTCTCACAAAACAAACAACTTCAAATCCATATTGAACTTCAGGAGCTCAAAAAGAATGACTTGACCGTCATTGAATATTTAAAAAAAGCCAAGGCACTTGCTGATGAACTTGAAGCTGCTGGTCGCCCCCTTTCTCAAGCCGAGTTTAATGCCATAATATATCATAATATAAGCACTGAATATCACAATATCATCAGTAACTTAAACCTTCGACCCCATCCGGTATCCTTTTCTGAACTCCATGGCGAATTAGTGGCCTAAGAAATTCTCCTTCAAAGCAAAATACAAACACCACTTGCTCATACTGTTGTTCGGTCTCAAGCACCTCTTTTGCCTATACCTCCAAATAAACCCCTTCGTCCTTATTCCTTTTCTCCTCGTCCCTCTAGATTTCAGACTCACCCATTTCGACCTCGCTTCAAAGCACCTTGCCAGATTTGTGGATATAAAAACCATACTGTTGAAACATGTCGTCGACGGTATCAACCTTGTCAATAATCACACTTTAGCCCACAGGTGCATCACACCTATCTGCGCACTCCAAGACCGTCCCCGTTCCATCATCCTCAACACTCATCACAGTACCATTCGGTATGGAATCCTGACACCGGAGCCAATTTCCATGCCACCCCAGATGTCTCTCATTTAACTACTCCTACAGAATACTTTGGGTTTGATCAACTACATGTGGGTGACGGTCAAGGACTTCTGATTCACCATACTAGTAACACCATAATTTCTTCTTCATCGAAACCTCTTCTCCTTTCTAATATTTTACATATTCCTAAGCTTACCAGAAATCTCCTTTCTATTCATAAATTTACTAATGACAATTCATGTTTCTTTGAATTTTGGCCAACCCACTTTGTGATTAAGGATCAAGTTACCAAGAGAATTCTTCTACAAGGTCCGAGTGAAGGTGGTTTGTATTCCTTGTGATCAATAAATCCTCAAGCCTTGGTCGCCACTCTTCATACTTTGCAAGATTGGCATGCCTGCCTTGGACATGCTAAAAAACAGACAGTCTCAAAAATTGTTCAAGACTTTAATTTACCCTTGTTCATCATGTTATTTAGGAAAATTTTCAAAACTACGATTTGCTTTAGTTGTTCATCATAGCACTTCCCCATTTGACATTGTGCATTCTGATGTCTAGGGTCCTACTCCAGTTAGTTCAAGTCAAGGTCATCGTTACATTGTTTTGTTTATTGATGATTACACCCGTTTTACATGGGTGTATTTTCTTAAAAATAAAAGTGATGTTTTTTCTTCATTTTTATATTTTCAAGCATTAGTTCAAAGACAATACAACCACAAAATCAAAGCATTTCACTCTGATTGGCCTTGGGGGGGGTTGAATATTAAAAATTAAACAAATATTTCCAAACTCATGGAATAACTCACCGAATTGCTTACCCATATACTCATGAGCAAAATGGTCTTGCCGAACGAAAAATTAGACACTTAATTAATATCGGCTTGACCATTCTTGCACATGCCAATGTACCACACAAATATTGGTCTTATGCCATGCAAATGTCCATTTCTCTCATAAATAGCCTACCCTCCCAAACCACACATCACAAATCCCCTTTCTTCTTACTCAACAAAACTCACCCAAAATACCATGAATATCACCCCTTTGGTTGTGCTATTTACCCCTTGCTCCGTCCCTATAATAAATATAAGTTCTCCAACCGTACAACTCAATGTGTTTTCTTAGGATTAAGTCCCACACATGAAGGATATTTATGCCTTGACAACACCACTTCTCGCATCTACACCTCCAATCATGTAAAATTCAATGATTTAATTTTACCTTCAAATCTACTGTCCGAAATTCAATTTTGCAAGTACAACATTCGGCACCTTGGCTATAATTCAATTGGAATACAATCACTTCATTTGGCCTTGTTGATAATTCAGGTATACCTTCTTCCTTATCTCACAACTCTTCCCTCTCTAATCAAAACACTACCTATCCCTCATCTTCACCTTCCCAAACCGTATCATCCTCATCTTCCACTTAACCTCCTAATTTGTTATCACTTGTTCCCCACACTACCACATCTGATCCTTCACAAATAAATCATTGTGTTGATCTTACCTCTTACCCAAACCTCACCAATTCTACTCCAACATAAACCCATCCTTCTCCACCACGCACACATCCTATGAATTTACGTCCAACCACTATGAATAAATGACAAAGTCATATTGCTATCATCTCCCCATCCTCAACCACCAAACACTTACCCGAACCCACAACCTTTCTTCAAGCTAACAAACATCATGAATGGCGTCAAGCCATGTCCACTGAATTCAATGCTTTACTCCAAAATCAGACATGGACACTTGTCCCTCGCCCACCCAATACAAATGTAGTTGCAAATAAATGGCTTTTCAGGATTAAAAAGAATGCGGACGGTACCATTGAACGCTTCAAAGCGCGTCTTGTAGCGAAAGGCTAAACACAGGAGAATGGCATTGACTACCATGAAACATTCAGTCCCGTAGTCAAGCCAAATACAATCCGAACTATTCTTGCACTCGCTACCTCTCTCAAGTGGCCAATCCATCAATTGGATATCTCCAATGCTTTCCTTCATGGGTTTCTTGACACCGATATCTACATGGAACAACCGTAGGGATTTGTCAATGCCCAACATCTAAATTATATGTGCAAATTATATTGCTCTCTTTATGGTCTAAAACAAGCCCCGAGAGCTTGGTTTCAACGTCTTCATGATTTTCTCATTCAACAAAGATTTTGTCCATCTAAAGCAGACACATCTTTATTCACACGACGAGTTGGCAATTCTACCTTGTTTGTGCTAATTTACAAGGATGACATCTTGGTCACAGGTTCACATCTTTCTCTTATAAATTGGTTTGTTGATGTCTTACACCTTGCTTTTCCAATTCGTGATTTAGAAAGTCTTCATTTCTTTCTCGGTATTGAGGCTCTTTCCAAACCCGATGGCCTCCTCTTAACGCAGCAACAATATGTTCAATATCTCCTTGATCAAGCGAACATGAAAGCCGCTAAACCTTGTGCCACACCAATGGCATCTTCTTCACCGTTAACCAAGCATGGTGCTCCTCCCTTTGATAATGGTGTAATGTATTGGAAAATGGTAGGTGGCTTGCAATATGTCATATTAACAAGGCTAGACATCGCCTTCTCAGTAAACAAATTATGTCAATACATGCACGCTCCAACGGTTGATCATTGGAAGGCGGTTAAAAGAGTCCTCAAGTATCTCCAAGCCACTAAACATTATGGGTTGTTCTTCTCATTTACCTCTTCTATGCACCTTCAATGTTATTCGGATAGTGATTGGGGTGGCTGCCCCGATGATAGACGATCCACCAATGGGTATACCATCTACCTAGGCACTAACCTCATCTCATGGACTGCAAAGAAACAGCCCACCATCTCTTATTCCTCAACAGAAAGTGAATACAAGTCCTTAGCCAATGCCATAGCTGAAATTTTATGGCTACGATCACTTCTCACTGAACTTGGTTTCACTCCTACTCAACCATCCACCATGTGGTGTGACAATATAGGCACCATCTACCTCATTGTAAATCCGGTCTTTCATGCTTGCACGAAGCATATAGAGCTTGACTACCACTTCATTCGGGAAAAGGTTGCACAAGGAATAATTCATTTCAAGTTCATCTCAGGTGCTGATCAGATTGCGGATATCCTCACAAAGTCATTAGGTCGACCTCTCTTTGAAAAGCATCATTCCAAGCTTTGCCTTCGTCCAACCTCTAGCTCAGCTTGAGAGGGGCTATAAACGTACCATTTATCTTGTAGTTATTGTATTCTATCATGAATCTTCTTGTAACAATATTCAGTTGTATTCTTTTCTTATATATTGTATTCATCATTATGATCAATGATATATAGCAGCTATTACCTTTCATTTATTCTCAGAATACCAAACTTTACACGCAACACATCTATCACACAACCCTTTTCCCTTTTCACCTGTTCCTTCTAAATTTTTTTTTTGTGCACTTTCTTCTTCTTCTTTTTCTGGGCATCATCACATCCTTTCTTCAATCACTTGGTGGGTCGCTTCATTTCACTCAAGTATACCAAGAAGAATTATGCTTCTTTAGTGGCATGCAAAGCAGTGTCTGTTATGCTTCTTCAATATTGATGAACTGGGTTTGATTTGTTCTTAAGAATTTCATGATATAACCAGAAAAATTCATGCTTTATTAGTGTTATTTCAGTCACTGAAAACTGAACTTATTGCAATTGTAGTCTTTCTTTGGAAAAATATAACAATTCATGATCTCCATTCTTTTGTTGATAATTTTCCTCTATTTATATCTGATTACATGAGTTTCTGTTGCATTCCTACTATTAATCCTCATAATTAAAGTGTAGGTTCTATTATTCATTTTGATAATACTGCCTTGATTTACGAATTTGACTAAAGTTCAGGAATTCTTATCCTATGATTAACCATCTTTCTTTTCATAATTTTTCCATAGCTTTTGTTTGTGCTCAAATGTTTGTTATTCTCTGTATTTCTACATTTTCTTTAAATTATACAAACGAATTTCTGTTGTTTTTTTTTTGAATTTCTTTACAACAGACAAAGCATTATTCAATAGAATTCTACAGAATAGTAGTTAACTAGCTAGCTATATATATGTATTACTTTTAAATTTTTAATGAAATTGAAAGTGAACATGTAGGTGAACGTCAATGAGCCTGCAAGTAAAGATTAATGAACATGCAGGTAAAGGTTAATGAATATGCAGGTAAAGGTTAATGAACTTGCAACAGACTTATTGATCTTCACCTGCAGGTTCATTTGATATTCAATGAATATGCAGGTGAAGATCAATGAACCTATGCAAAAAATAATAATAATGCTTGACTAGAAAAAAAAAAGATGCACGTTTTATTTTTTAGGGATCTTTACTAAAATGTTCTAAAAAGTCACTTCAACAACTAAAATACCCCAACTTTTTCTAAATTACTCGCGTACTACTCGAATGCACATTACGTAAATGACGAAAAAACAAAAAAAAAACGCGCAAAAAAAAAAAAACATCTCGCTCACTGCTGTCCCTCCAAATCAAGCTTCCATCCTCACCGCCTTTTTCCCCCAGCTGCAAATTGACAAAAACATTTTTTTAGACATTTTGTATTTGAATTCAATTATGGAGGAAGATAGTGAAAAGAGGAAAAGCATGTTGAATCTTGCAGTAGGAAGGAGTTTTGGGTTCTTGGGAAGGGGTTATTTTGATTTACTAAATGAGCAGAAATTTTGGGTTTAACTAAGTGGAGATTTTCTGTTGCTGAGATTCAATTATTAAGATTCAATGATCCTCATCCTCTCGGTAGAGATGACTGTCCCTCTTCCAGATCCACCATCCTCTCTCCCCATCACATCTTCTTCTATCCCCATCTAATCAGAGGTTTGCTTCTTCTTCTTTTTTAGCTTTTTCTTTCATCACCTCTGCTTATTCACTTCTTTGTGTGTGTGTATGTGTGTGTCTGTATATTTTTTTCATGCTTTATAATTCTCTTTGCTCCTGCACTAGATAATTGCAAGTGCATGCTTTTTCTGCATATCAGTATTTTAATAATCTCTCATCCGTATTGAGAGAGATAAATAGATTGGAGCTTTTTTTTATGCATTTCTGTTTTGGATATAAGCTTATCTTCATACAAATTGCTAAGGCCTCTGCCTTTAGAATTCAAATCCCTTTCTTTTTTCCTTTTTCTTCAATGCTCTTGAACCAAATGGTTGGTTCACTCAACAATTCATTAGTGGATTTTAATTTAAAAGTTAAACGTTTGACCCCTGGATATATTGTCGGACATTCTTCTTATCTGCAAGGAATATATATAGCCTAATCCTTGAAGTGCAATAATTATATGATTTGCGCCATCAAAATTTGACTTTAGTTGAGTGACATTTGAAAAATGCAATTTTTGGAACCGCATATTCAGTTGTTCAGTTATCTTTGGTAACAATTGGATTGCATGTAATTAAACTAGTTAGATGGGACAAAAATGCTTTGGCATTTTCTCTTGTTTTAACTTTTTTTTTTAATTCTTAGATGAAACGCTTGTATTTTTCTTACACAAAAATGTTATTCATCTATTTCATCGGTCGACATGTAGTTTGAGCTTATACTTATTTCTATGAATTGCATCTTATTGTATTTTGTCTCTACAGATGATATTAAGTAGCATCTACATTCTCAGCCCTGTCGATTTTATTCCAGAAGGTGACTTTTCTTTTTAATCTCTTTATAATCAATTTTCTCATGGACCTTTTTTTTTTTTTTGGTAAGAGCAATCTAACTGGTTGCTGGATTTGTTAATATGTAGAAATTTTGGGTATAGTTGGTCTCTTGGATGATCTACTTATAGGACTTATTTTCTTCCTTCATATGTTGCTGCCATCTATCGATCAGTGTTGTATTATCGTCATGGAGGTTCTTGAGTTATGCAAGGGCCATGGGGAATTCAACTTACAGTTGGCGTCCATGAATGTCTTCATAAAATCTCAAACATGATTTTGCCAAGTAAAGATGCAATTTTGTACATAAGAAAATAAATTTTTCTTTATTTATTATTTTTTATATAACTCCAAATAAGGTGCTAAAATTAGTTTTATACTGGTAGATTTCCAAGGGTGTAGTGGTTGTGCTTAATGTGATTTCAGTAGTGGCTGCATTTTAACACTGACAAAAATGCTTTCAGAGTGATCTTAAAAACAAGGATGATTTAGAGAAGCTTTTTTCTCAAACTAAGTAATTTTTGGAACATTTTATGGCTTTTGATAACTTTAAAATTAAATAAATTCTTCATTTTCTTGATTTTCCCTTTGTATGGGATCCTTTCTTTTTCATCAGTTGAACTGACTCTGATATCAACAAAATGACAGATTTGAAGTTGTGATACATTTTGCTGGCTTAAAGGCAGTTGGAGAAGTGTTGCATATCCTCAATGTTATTTTGACAATAATTTGATTGGCACTAGCAACCTCTATGAGGTCATGGCAAAATATAACTGTAAGAAGGTACGTCCGTGTTTTCATCTTAAGATCTTTTACAATGTACTCCTGATTCATGTAAAATCTATTGCTGTTGATTGACTTTAGATGCACATGCTTTATATTATTTTCAAATGTTTCTGCAATTTATGGGTTCTGAACATCTTATCCTAATCTCTCAATGAAATGGATGCAAAAGGTGTCGTGGACAATCTTCATTCTCATTCCCCTAACGTTTTAGAATTTGCAATAATTATCCATGCTTGTAAAGAGCTATTGATTGAGGGTCAAAATGTCTATGTTCATTTTGTTGTCCAGAGAGGAAATAAAGCAGCTCATTATTATATGTTTTTAATATATGTTAATTTTATATAAACAAGCAAAATAATTTTTAATATATGCTAATTTTATATATGTTTTTGTTTTGATTCATTATTTTTATTATTACTATAAATATATACAAAGTATTATAAATTGACAAAAACATATACGAAATTATTGTATAAGAAACATAAAATAAATGAAAAGTATTCTAAAATATTGTATCAGAAACGTAACATAAATGAAAAGTATTCTAAAATAAATTTGAATTCTTACAATTTTTACAAATGAAAATATCAGTCAAATTATTTTGATTAATTAATTTTAAAAATGAATCGGAAACCAAAAAAAATGAAAAGGATACAACAAAAATGAATCTGAAACCAAAAGGATACAAAGAAAATAATCGGAGACTAAAAATAAACCAAAAACAAATTCAAAAAAAAATCAGAATGATAACTATCCTATATCTGTGGAATATTTGGACATAAAATAAAGATTGCATAAATACAACAAAAATACAAAAAAACTATGTGATACAACTACATTACCATTAATAAAATAAAAAAGTGTCTCAAACCTAAAAAAAACCAAAAAGATACCAAATTAAAAAAAGGTATCGGAAACCAAAAAAAAATCAAAACGATACCAAATAATAAGCGCAACATAAAATGGCAGTATCCTCTTTCAACTCAACAACACCAAAAAACTTAAAAATGTATTCATTTCTTTAAAGTTTTTCTATTACAATAATTACAACTCACTTAACTTTAAAGAAAATGTTTAGCTCTAAGTTATAGTATATTTTTTGTATACTTTTGGTTTATTTTCAGTTTCCTATACCATAACAAAAGGAGACTTTAAGATATAGGCAGATTTGTGCTACCTCTTCTGTGGAGGATGATTGGAAAAATCATCTTCAGCATCCTACGAATACAACATTAAATTAGATACCAAAAAACAATGAAAAATAAATTACAAAAAACTAAAAACAATATATACCACATCAACACCCTTCATATTCTATCCACCACAACCACCAGAATAAGTAGGAACAGAAACAAAATCACCATTTTCAACACCCTAGTCAATAAAAAAAAATACAAATAAACAAAACATATAAAAAACAAAAAAGTATTTCATAGTGCAATGCATGCTAGTCGATTTTAACAAAAGCCAATAAAAATAAATTTAATGATACCACAAGATTTTTAGCTATTTTATTTATAGGATTATAGATTTGATTTCTTGAAATTAAAAAAATAACATTTAGAAAATAATGGTAAATTTATTTAAAAAGAAAGAGAAAATAAAAAAGGGATCAAAAAATAAAAATAAAAAACAGATTGTATTTCAGCATAAAATGTCAAAAAATTTATGAAATAAAATCCAAAAAAAAAATCTATTGGCTAATGCTCCACTTATATAAAAAGATAAAAAAAAGGAAAAAATGAGAAAATAAAATTTTTGAAACAAGATGAAAACCAAAAAAAAAAAAAAAGAGAAATTAAAAATAAAAAAGAAAGGAAGGAGGAAAGAATAAAAATAAAAAAAATAAGG
>CATIWK010353724.1:0-11258 GCA_949634005.1 Mallotus japonicus
TTATTATTTTTAAAATGACGATATGATAAATATATAAGTGATAACTTCGATGGAAAAAAAAGGTTTCCGTTGAAACATTTAGATTTGTTGTTAACTGTGAAATCTACGTGTTGTACATATTATTTGTTCATTAAAATCAAATGAAATAAATTTTTTATTTTAGTGTGCATATATATATATATATATATATATACATACATACATACATATATCTATACACCAATCATAAAAAATATATACACTAAAATAATATATATATATATATATATATATATATATATAGATATACTAATGAAGAAAACCATTGACGATGATGAGGAGGAGGATGATGATGATTGATACACTACAGGTATATTCCTATTCTAAATTACTAAGTATCTTCCTAAATACTAGTTACTTGCAGCACAAGAAGTCCAAATTCCAAAAGGAAAAGGAGTCCGTCATTAGGAAGACTCCCAAATCATGAAGCAACTAATCAAGAGAGACATATCCTATTAGGAGAAGGAGTCCTACTCCTCTCAGGTTTGAGTATCTTATCCTCTATAAATACTCCTTCCCTTCCTTCATATCATTCATTCCATTCAATTCTATTCTTTTAGCTCTCATTCTCTCTTTATCTCTCTAGATTCTCTCTCAACCCATTCTGACTTAGGCATCGGAGGGTTTGTGGAGGAAACCCCACCTCTCACTTTGCTTCTTTGTTGGTTGCTTAACCCACAGGACTCGGAGGTTCCGGAATCAAGTTATCAAGTGGCGCCGTCTGTGGGAACCTCTTAAGTTTAAGCCATCAATCTCTACCAAAGCCAAAACAAAACCTTCAAAATGACATCTAGCCCACCAGCTACAGACACTCACATCAATCCTCCAGAACAGCATCAGATGCTCCTATTAATCCATCAGCTCCCATTACTCCAATCAATCCGTCAGCTCCAATCTTGCCTATCGACCCATTGGCCTTTATTCATAATGCAGGACCATCATCCTAAATTCCTTTCACCATATACCCAACATCCGGAATCACCCCAAGTTGGACCCCAGGCGTAAATTTTCCTTATTATGGCCCCTTACATCATCCAAGTCATCCCATTCCTTCCATACCTTTCCTAAGTCTTCCAGGAACCCCTATCACAAACACACCAGACCTAAACAAGATGGCAGAAGCAAACAACCAGCCTCCAATAAGTAAAGAGGCTATGATCCAGAACCTTCAGACTCATATGGCACTAATGCAACATCAATTGAATGCCCTGATTCAAGATAACAATCCAGGGATCACTCGTCTAACAGACAATGTGATCACACCACCAATTGTTACTCAGAACGCTCCAGCAAAGGAAAAGGACTCTCAAAAAGATCCGAAGGAGGAGTCTACTACAAGCCTTCTTGGTTTGGATGACTCTCAGATAGCACAAAAAGTTGAACAAGTAATTTAGAAGGCTCGGACTGGGCCTAGGAAGGAGGATGAGTGTGTCTTAGAAGGAACGACACCTTTCGTGAGCAGAATTGTCAAAACTGAGATTCCATCAAAATTCAAACTACCTCAGCTGGACCCAATCATCCACATCTCCTCATTCAGGACCAAGATGATGCTCCAAAATGTAAATGATGGAATCATATGCCGCGTCTTCCCAAGCATGCTTACCAAGACTGCTCAGTGATGGTTTCATCAACTGCCTAAGAATTCTATCACATCCTTCAAACAACTTGTGGAGAAGTTCAGGACCCGATTCATCACTAATATTCCACCAGCAAAGAGTATAAACGACCTCTGGATGTGTAAACAGGGAGTCACAGAGTCACTAAGAAATTACCTAAACAGATTCAACAAAGTTGCCATGCAGATAGAGAACTTAAGTGATGAGGTAGCTATCCAAGCAATGAAGACTGGGACACGCCTGGGTAAACTCAAAGACAAGATTATAACCAAAGAGCCTACAACTTTCTCAGAGGTCATGGCTATGGCAATGAAATTGATAAAACTTGATGAAGATAGGAGGTTACGAAGGGATGATGACAAAACCCCCTTCAAAAAAAAGGAAAGATCCGACCTCAGCAGGCCCAAACTTCAACGACCTTACTTTAGGGGCTCGGTAGGTGGATTCAGGAATGAAGTTAAAAATTTCACACCTTTAAATGCTTCAAGATCACAAGTCCTTATGTGGATCAGAGCGAATGGGGTAGGAATACCTATACCTAGGAAATTAAGTCCTGGCAAGAAGGCAATGGCAGATAGGAGATTCTATTGCCAATATCACCGAGAGTATGGACATGAGATAGAAGAATGCTGAGAATTACAAAGAGCCATAGAGCAGTTGATACAGAATGGCAAACTTGGTAAATTCACTAATAATAATCAGAGACACCGAGACTCTAAAGATGAAGGTGGTGATAAACCCACAGCAAAAAAGGGTCGGAATGAAGTAGTCGGGGTCATAAACATAATCGTGGGAGGGGAAGTACCAAAGGAAAAAAGAATGAAAAGAACCCGGAAGGAAGAAAGCCAAAAGCCTGTCATCACATTTAGCTCAGAAGATGGGCAACATGCTCGACATCCTCATAATGATGCCCTAGTTGTAAGTGCATACATTAAGAATTACCTTGTAAAGAGATTGCTGATAGATGAGGGGAGCGCAGTTAACGCACTCTCATGGAACGCATACAAGGCCATGGGAGGCTCGATCACTAATCTTAAGACCATTAAAAATCCCATCACAAGATTTTGTGGGAATATAACCCAGCCTATGGGAATAGTAGATCTGGAGATTGAATTTGGTAAACGAGATATAAGGGATGCAAAAGCAGTTCGATCTTCTTTCAATATTGTAGGCCTGCCTCTCACTTATAATGCCATTATTGGAAGACCCATCTTATATGTAATTGATGCAGCTACAAGCATCAGAAGGTTAACTATGAAGATCCCTCTAGAAGACCGGATCATAACCATCCTCAGAGACTAAGCAATGGCACAGCAATGCTACCAGCTGGCTGTCAAGCCCCTGCTAGAAGCTTTTCCCTTAGCATCCTTAGAAACAGAAAAGCAAGGCACAGGTCCAGAGCCGGTCGACCAGTTTCAGATGCTACAGATCACAGAAGAAAAGACAGTCAGAATTGGAGGCGAGCTTGATGAAGACATCAGGAATGATATCAGTGGAGTCCTCACTAGACACTCCGACAGTTTCGCTTCCAAAGCAACCGAGATTGTGGGAGTAGATCCTCGGGTTATGTCACACAGCCTGAGCATAAATCCAGGAATGAAGCCAGTAATTTAGAAGAAAAGGAAATTTGCTTACGAGAGACAGAAGGTCATTACTGAAGAAATAAAAAAATTACTGGATGCTGATTTTGTCAGAGAAGTGACACACCTGGAATGGGTAGCCAATGTGGTCCTGGTTAAGAAAGCTAACGGGAAGTACAGAATGTGTGTGGATTACACTAACCTCAACAAAGCATGTCCTAAAGACAGTTATCCACTACCAACAATTGATCAGCTGGTAGACTGAACGGCCTGCCACCGTCTCTATAGTTTCATTGATATTGCACAGGGATACCACCAGATTCCCATGAAGAAGGAAGATGAAGAAAAAACATCCTTTATTACTCATGAGGGCCTATACTGTTACAAGGTCATGCCTTTTGGATTAAAAAATGCTGATGCTACCTACCAAAGGCTCATGAATCATGTCTTTCAAACTCAGATTGGAAAAAATGTGGAGGTATACATGGATGATATTATTGTAAAGAGTCAGTCAGCAGAACAGCATGCAAAAGACCTAGAACAAATACTCAACATACTGGATGAGTATCAGATCAAGCTAAACCTGGAGAAGCGTGTATTTGGCGTAAAGGCAGGAAAATTCTTGGGATTCATGATCTCACACAGAGGCATAGAGGCAAACCTAGAGAAAATAGAGGCCATTCTAAGCATGAAGGCTCCTAAGACTCTTAATGAGCTCCAAAAATTCAATGGCAGAATCACCGCTCTCGGAAGATTCATCTCATGCTCAGCCAAGAAATGCCTGCCCCTATTCAGAGCATTGAAAAGCTCCAAGAAGTTTGAATGGAGTACTGACTGTCAGAAAGCATTCGAAGAGATCCATAAGTTCTTAACCTCACCACCACTACTTAGTAGACTAGTTCCAGAGGAGACATTATACTTATATCTTTCAATTGGTCCTGAATCTATAGCCTCAGTGTTAGTACGGGAAGACGAGAGTCAACAAAGCCCGGTCTATTATGTTAGTAAGATCCTCAGAGGCTCAGAGATCCGGTATCCCAAGTTGGACAAGCTAGCTTTGATAATCATTTATACATCCAAGAAGCTCCGATAATAGTTCCAGGCACATTCTATAGTCATCAGAACCAACTTCCCTTTGTGAAAAATCCTCCAGAGGCTAGAAACATCTGGACGACTGCTTCAATGGTCTGTTTAATTGGGAGAATTTGACATTAGTTACGAGCCACGTCAGCAGATAAAAGATGATGCTAGAAGAAGCAGTATCTTTCTCATACCTAGAGTGGAAAGCTTTAAATAGACGGAGCATCTAGAGCTCAAGGATCCGGAGCAGGAATCATCCTGATAGGGCCAAGCAAGATTCATATCAAGTATGCCGTCCAAATTAAATACAACGCCACCAATAATGTTGCTGAGTATGAAGCGCTACTTACAGGGCTCAGATTGGCCATAGAAGTCCATGGTGAACGTCTCAAAGTGTATTCTGACTCCCAATTAGTAGTCAACCAGGTCAAAGGGACATACCAGGTCAAAGAGCCGAGCATAGTCAGATACATAGAAAAGGTAAAGCAGCTCCTAAAGAAGCTAGAACAGGAAGGGGGACAAAGGGAAATACTGCAAATTCCCAGAAGTGAAAACTCAGAAGCAGATTTATTGGCAAAATCAACATCCGAAGCTAATCAAGTATTCAGAAAACTTGAGTTAACTGAAGAACTTGACAAACTGAGTGTTGAGAAAGAAGAAGTGATGAACACCCAAGAGGTTGCAGGATGGATGCAGCCTATCATTCAATATCTGGAGCAGGGAGTCCTACATGAAGATAAACTTAAGTCTTGGAAGTTGAAGATCAGAGCAGCCTATTATTCTATGTACAATGGGAAACTTTACAGAAGATCACTGTCTCATCCTTGGTCAAAGTGTGTGTCTCCAGAGGAAGGCAATTATGTGCTTAGAAAAATTCACGAAGGGATATGTGGGGCTCATGAAGCTCATCATTCCATGGTCCGAAAAGCACTATTACAAGGCTATTACTGGCCTAATATGTCAAAAGATGCGTTCGAGTTGGTTTAAAAATGTACCAAGTGTCAATAATTTGCTCGTCTTATTCATAAGCCGTCCAACACTCAGCACCCTATTGGAAGCCCATGGCCGTTCTCTGTTTGGGGAATGGATATCTTGGGTCCATTTCCAGTCTCTACTTCTCAGAAAAAATTCTTGATTGTGGCTATTGATCATTTCACTAAATGGGTAGAAGTAGAGGCTATCCCAACTATCACAAAGGCTTGGATACAGCACTTCTTTTAAAAAGAAGTTATTTACAGATTCGGCATTCCTCATACCCTAATCACAGACAATGGGAAACAGTTCAACAATGAAAAATTCAGGACATTCTGTTCAGAGTTGGGCATTAAACTCAGATTCAACTCAGTAGCTCATCCTCAGGCTAATGGACAGACAGAGGTTACTAATAGAATAATCATGCAAGGATTGAAGAAAAGGTTGGACGGAAAGAAGGGAAACTGGGTGGAGGAACTCAATAATGTTATCTGGGCCTACAGAACAACACCCAGAACCTCACTAAGAGAAACACCTTTCAGGTTGACATACGAAATGGATGTAGTAATTCCTGTGGAGATCGGGTCATCTAGCTACCAAGTATTGGGGGAGTTAGACCCAGACATCAATAACATTAACACTCGGATTTGCCTAGACTTACTTGAAGAAAGAAGGGAATATACATCAATAGTCTCGGAAGCTCGGAGGCTCAGAAGCTCGGAGGCTCAGAAGCTGAGAGTGGCCGGATATCACAACAGGCACGTCCGTCCCAAGCAATTCAAAGCTGGAGACTTAGTATTAAGAAGGGCAAGCGTTGGCAAAGGTAGTTTCGGAATAGGCAAGCTTGGTCCCAACTGGGAAGGCCCATATCAGGTCACTGAAACCACTACAAAGGGTGCATACAAGATAAAGGACATGCAAGGCAAAGAATTACTAAGATATTGGAATTCAGATAGTTTGAGAAAATATTATCAGTAAATGAAATTGTACTAAGCCAAAATTCAATAAAAAGTACTTTTCATTCATCATTTCTCAACAAAAAAAAAGACAAAGACGGAATAGGCTAAGCCTCAGACTCAGGGGGCCCTGATCCTACTTTAGCCTCAGATTCAGGAGGCACTGATCCGGCATCCAGAGATACATTTGCTGGTGGATTTTCCATAATAGTATCAACGGTAGAAGCTCCACCCCAACAGAAGTTCCTTCTGGCAGGAGGCTCGGATCTTTGGCAGGCTCAGAAGAAGGTTTCTTAGTAGTAGTTTTTCTTCTTGGCAATCCTCTGTTCCTTCCGTTGCTTGGAAGTGGATTTCTTAGCAGCTTCCTCCTCCGAGGCTATTTTTGCCAGATCATTCGGAGAAACCTTCTTAATATCAGAAAGGTCTAGTTCAGGACTCTGAGCATGAAGTACCCTCCGCACCTCAGATTTGAAGGCTTTGAGAAATCCTCCAACTATTTTTCGATACGAGCCCAGGTCCTCCTCCCGAGACTTCTCAAGCTCAGCCACCTTCAGTTTTAAAGCTCCCAGTTCAGAATCTTGTTTTTTAATTTCATTGGTGAGCTGAGTCTGGGTGCCTTCCAGTTCCTGGATCTTCTTTTGGCATGCTTCCTTTTCAGACTTCTCCTTAGCTCGCTCAGACTCGGCAAGCTCCATGGCACACTTGGCTGCTGCAAGTCTTTTTCATATTCTAGTTCAATGGAATAAAGTTTATGCTCCTTCAAACTATTTTCACTTTTTAAGAAGTACTGGTTATCCTTCCACAGAAGCATTCCTTGAGCCAACTGCAATAAAAAAAAGTGTCAACACTCAGAAAACCCAAAACAAAACAGACTAAAATCACATCTCACCTCCAGAGCATGCGCCATCAATGCATTTGGTAGGTCATCTTGACTATACTCCATCCATCGGAGCATATCAGCGGGGAGGCAAAGAGATTTAGCATATTGATCCCTTACTTCTGCGTTATGAAGGCTCGGAGGAATCATCTTCTGAACAATAAATTTTCGCATGTCCGGACATCCGGCTATGCGCGGACGCTTGATAGACAGTCCGCTACCTTCAATCAGCTCCTCTTCATCTGGAGCCACATCTCTGGGATGCTTCCTAACAACCTCAATGGCAGGTACTTGCTTCCGAATTTGATTTGTAGCCAGATCTTGAATAGAATCAGTCAGAGGATTGAATTGAACTTCGGGTTCCTCCTCCAAAGTCAGATAAGTGATATTCGCCTCTTGTTCCGAGTCAGATGACTCAGTATCTGAAATGACGATCCCACCCACAAATGTCAAATAATCAGCCATCTACAAGTAAAAGGGAAAAGAAAAGTTAGAATATACCTTTGAAAGGTTGACACTCACCGTTATACTTTCTACGGAGGTAGCGCCAAGAATAATTCTCAGCGGATGTACCCTCTGCCTTACACTGAAAGTGTAATTGTTTGATTAGCTCCAAGTCTACATCCGGGAGGTTCCTTGGGCGTCTTATTTTCTCATAATCATCCACCCAAAAGCGCCGTATGCTAAAAAACTCAGATGGGTGTTCGATTACAAAGTATCTGTGTCTTCAAGTCTTGGGTAAGTCCTTGAGTTTTGTAAATAAATTCAAATGGGGAATGGTAGCTAAGGAAAAAGCAAGCTCGCCCTTTTCTTATTCAAGCTATACATATGCTGAAGCATGTCAAAATCCGGTTCCCTACCTTCCCTATGCATTAATTCAAGAAACCCAGTCATAATCTTGTAACTATTGGGGTGAAGTTGCCCAGGAGCTATATTATACCTGTTCAGGATAAGCTTGAGAAAAGGATCTAAGGGGAACCTCAGTACCCTCTAATTGATCCTGGTAAACTACCATTTTTGTGCCATCTTCATAAGGTTCGTGTGCTTTTTTATCAGTAGTATGCAGATTGTATTCTTGTGGAATATCAAACCTTTGCCTATACCATCTCAATATCTCTTCATCTACCTTAGACTCAACTATGCCAAACTTCACTTACTTTCTGGGAGCCATTGACACCCTTAAACCCTAGAAATACAAAACAGAAATAAGGAAGAAGAGACAGATTCGTCACTTGGCAGTTGAGGAGCGAAGAAAGGAAACTTGCAGCGAATGGAACACAAATGCAGTAGAAGAGAAGAACAACTATGCTCAGGCAAGCCAAGGAGAAGAATGGAAGTGTCTTTCACCCTTCATCAGAGATTCAATTTATAAAATGCCATGGAAGGTTCTGGATGGACCTCCATTACCCTTACCACCTAACCAGCATGCCTCTCAAAGGGCATATTGGTCATACCATATGGCATTAAATGGGTCATCATTAGCAAAGTTACCCAAGTGTCAGGCGTGACTCTCCAGTTGCAAGAGTGGCGTACCACACGCCACGTCCTCTGACACATGCACGGACGTACCAATTTTAAAATTCAAAATATTTTACCGGTGCGGCATTCACGCTTCCTATTTCAAGCACATGCTTTTTATAGGCTTTCGGGCCTAACAATACCGAGAGACCTCATGGTTGAAGGTTACCGGGCCTAACAATATCGAGAGACCTCATGGTCGAAGGCTGCCAGGCCTAACAATACCAAGAGACCTCATGGTCGAAGGCTGCTGGGCCTAACAATACCGAGAGACCTCATGGTCGAAGGCTGCCGGGCCTCACAATACCGAGAGACCTCATGGTCGAAGGCTGTCGGGCCTCACAATACCGAGATACCTCATGGTCGAAGGCTGCCGGGCCTCACAATACCGAGAGACCTCATGGTCGAAGGCTGCCGGGCCTCAAAGCCTCGAGCACTAAAATCTCCAATGACGGCTGGTTCCGTTAGATTTATTTAACGAGTTAATCCCTTAAGTCGTTGTATAACACCGAGCAACTTTTCTTATGTCTCAATTAAGTCCAGTTGGCACTCTTCTCTTTCTACGAAGCAACAACGGCACTCCGAGTCTCGGTACCGAGCATCCCATATATTTAATGACTGAGGCTGGCCACCTTAGGTCATCCTGCAACACTCAGAATGCTCCGACTCTTCGACATTCAGAACACTTGGACATAAATATCCGAATATACTTTCGGGGGGGACTCTTGATACCCTACAGGTATATTCCTATTCTAAATTACTAAGTATCTTCCTAAATACTAGTTACTTGTAGCACAAGAAGTCCAAATTCCAAAAGGAAAAGGAGTCCCTCATTAGGAAGACTCCTAGATCAGGAAGTAACTAATTGAGAGAGACATATCCTATTAGGAGAATGAGTCCTACTCCTCTCAGGTTTGAGTATCTCATCCTCTATAAATACTTCTTCCCTTCCTTCATATCATTCATTCCATTCAATTCTATTCTTTTAGCTCTCATTCTCTCTTTATCTCTCTAGATTCTCTCTCAACCCATTCTGACTTAGGCATCGAAGGGTTTGCGGGGGAAACCCCACCTCTCACTTTGCTTCTTTATTGGTTGTTTGACCCACAGGACTCGGAGGTTCCGAAATCAAGTTATAAATGATGATGATTATAATAATAATAATCATACTAATCATATTAATAATAATGCAACATGATAAAAAGAAGCTATAATAAAAATAAATCATAATAAAAACAAAACAAAACAAAATAAGAAGTAAAACACTAATGTTCAATTCAGTTTAGATTGAACAGATGCGATTTTCATTTTCAATACATCAAGCTCTGCTCTCATATGACTGTTTTCTTTCTTCAAATCAAGTACATGGAACATACGGTTGCATATATCTTCTTTTACGTCTTCATGCTAACTGCTGAGAAATTAAAATACTCAATTCACCTTCCAATAGACGTTTTTCAAGGTAATTATTGTCTTTCTCAATTAAAAGGCGGACATTTTATAGTAATTTTATCAAGTAATAATAACATAAATAAAAGAAATAATAAAAACAATTTTCCATATATATATTTTTTAGAAAAATTATTTCGAATTATGAACAATGGCACTATTGTTAAATACATGTTAAAATTATGAGAATTTGATAAAAATTAAAAATCAAAATTTTTGGATGATAGAAGTGCGAGAAATCATGAATTGTAACAGTATTTAATTGTACTTATATCTACAATTTATAAGTAACTAAAACAGTATTTATATGTAAACTGAGAGTTAGGATAACAAAATATACATGCTTCATTTCAATAATGAAGATAATAATGATAATAATTATTTGAGGTAGCTGTTCCAAGGTATATGGTGTGGAAGACAAATTGCTCCCCTAAAAACCAACTGAAAACCTATGGGTTTATGCGGGGGTAGTGGTTGCTTGTGGTTGATGGGACCTAGTTTTTTAGGTTGCTGAAATAGTAGGTGTTAGTGTTACTACTTACTACTATAGCTATTGTTGTGACCCGAGTTTTTATTAAATTAAATTTTAAAATTAATTATGAGATTTGCAGTGTTAATAAAAATTTATTAAATTTAAGATTTATTATTTAGTTTGTTAACTTGAATATTTGGTATTAAATATTGTTTTAAACATTATTAATTTTTGTAATATTTTATTATTATTTTTATTTTATATACACATGTAATATTTAGTGTTAATTATATTATTGAATAATTTATTTATTTAATTATATATATATATATATATATTTAGTGTGGTGGATATGTGTGTATACATATATATACACATGAGTTTTAAACGTGTTAATTTTTAGTGGTTGAGAGCTTTTATACTATTATTATTATTATATAGTAAATAGGTGAAGTCAAGTACACGTGTGTCATTTGTGAGGATGAAAACTTTTGTTTCATTATTATTATTATTATTATTATTATTATATAAAAAGGTGACAAAGACTAGTCAACATGGCTTTTTCCTTGTGTTTCCCCGGAAAGAAAAAAAAAATTTCTTTTCTTTTCCTGTGGTACTCTTTCTTCTTCAACCTTTGTTTTTTTGTTCTTTTTTTTTTTGTTCTTTCCGCTGCAACAAACCAAGACCACGCCACATCAT
>CATIWK010353774.1:0-23556 GCA_949634005.1 Mallotus japonicus
TAGACAAGGGTTTACGGTGGTAAATCAATAATTGTTAAAGAACTTAATGAGCTTAGATTAACTTCTTAATCACGAGAGTAGGTTAAACTTTAATCTTTGCATGCTTAATTGAACTCGAGAGAGGCTTTAGGTAAATTAGAACAATTACCCTTAACTGAAATTAATGTCTTTTGTTTGTTAATGTGTTCATGATCGGATTGGAATAGTGAAACTAGTCCTAGGCTCTAAGCTTTAATCATTTGATTTTAATTATAATTTAGATTACTGAGTTTATTTAATTCTTATTTCACTTTTATTTAATTTACTAGCTAAGATTATAAGTAAAAATATTGGTAATCAATATACAATCCTCGTGGGAATGATAACTCTTTATACTGCAATCACGATTCGTGCGCTTGCGGGTTTTGAACGCAACAAGCTATGGATAAGCCTTTAGGTTGTCTTGAGGCAGAATTATGTGAAGTAGACATCGACATGGTTGTTGCCTTGTTTACTCTAAATAATATTAATTTTGCTTTAAAATAGATGAAAGTGCTTAAAGCTCTAAGACTTAATGGTATGCTTGCTCTCTTATTTTTAAAATTTTGGCACATTGTTGGTATATATGTTCTTAATATGGTTTTATCTTTTCATAATACAGTGTTATGCCCCATTCTTTTAATCATACTTATATTACTTAATTTTAAAAAAGAAGAATCCTAGGACTATGCAAGATTTTTACCTGATTTCTCTTTGTAATGCTGTCTACAAAATCATGAGTAAAGTTCTTGCAAATTGGCTAAAACTTATTCTTCCTTATCTTATTCATGAAATCCAAAGTGCTTTTATTTAGGGACATCAAATTTTTTATGATGCTCTTCTAGCCTTTGAGATATTCCATTATATGAAGTAGAAATTTAGAGGATCACCTGGTCATATAGCATTAAAATTGGACATTAGCAAGCATACAATAGAGTGGAATAAGAATTCATTCTTAAAATCATGTGTAAGGTGTGTTTCCTCCATATTTCATAATACTTATTGATGCGTATATGAATTTTATCTCTTATTCCTTTCTTGTGAATGGGCAATCTAACATTATGCACGACAATTATAAAAGGAATGGAAGTGAAGGTTTTATAAATAGAATGGAATGGAGGGGAAGGATAGGAAATTAAAACTATAAATTTTATTGTGTTTGGTAACTTTTTTTCATAAATATGAAAATGCCTCGAGTCAACACTTGAATTTAGTAAAATTTGAATTCTTTTTAATAAGAATACTTTTGATTTGCTTTGATAAATATTACATCAGTTGTAGGGATAAGAGCTATTGATAGATTTTCCAATTATCTTAGAATTTCATGTTTAATTGGCCATTAAAAAAAAGCAATTTTTGTTACATCAAGGAGCATATTTAGAGAAAACTAAAAAGATGAAAAGAGAGTCAATGAGGGAGTAGTCAAGTGATAACTCCTCTCCAAGGATATCCTAAAGTGCAAGGTTTGAATCTTACCATTGTCAATTTAAAAAGAGAGGACTTCCCTATGTTGTAGAGTCTATTGATACCTAGGTCATATGACGTTCCTATTAATAAAAAAAATGAAAGAAGAAATTCCCACAAGTCGGTAAGGAGATTTTAATTAAGGTTGTAGTAAAAAGTACTCCAACTCATACAGTGAGTCATTTCAACCTTCAAAGTTCCTTTTGTAATGAGCTTCAATGCATGATCATGAGGTTTTTTTTTAAGGAAACAAGTCCAATGATAGCAAAATCCATTAGGTGAATTGGAGTAAGATGTGTGTTTCAAAATGGGATGTTGGGTTAAGATTTTTTTATTTTAAGGGTTTTAATCTTGCTTTACTTGTGAAGTAGGCCTGGAGGTTTATCTCTGACCATTCTTCATTATGTGCTTGAGTTATTAAATTTAAATATCTTTTAATATGTGAAAATTTCCAAGCTTGGGCTAGCCATATAGTGGGTTACACTTGGTGTAGCATATTGGATCTCTTCATATTATTGAAGCTGGTGTTATGTGGAAAATTAGAGACGGTCACGTGATTCGGATTTGGATTGATTCTAGGGTTTTCTGCCTTCTTATTGTATCCTATCTCTGATACCTCTTATTAGTTAGTCACATGATACAACAATTTCAAATCTAATTGATTTTGAGTGTAGATGTTGGAAAAGAGCAGCTTATTCATTATTGGCATAATACATACATGGCCCCCTGTACTTGTCACTTTTTATCAGTTTGATACCTCAACTTATAGTTTTGCCATTTTGACACCTGAACTTGGCTAAAATGCAATTTTGAAACCCTTGTCATCACATGTGGCATGGAATAACAAATCAGCATGTGCCACATCATAAGGGTTTGATTAACCAAAAATTATAAGTAGAGGTGTCAAACTGACAAAAAGTGACAAGTACAGGAGGTGGTAGATGAATTATGTCATCATATTAGTGTAAACTAGTGCATTTTAGCCAAGTTCAGGTGTCAAAATGACAAAACTATAAGTTAAGGTATTAAACTGACAAAAAATGACAAGTACAGGGGGCCATGCATGTATTATGCCTTCATTATTTATGTCTTCTCTATAAAGTTAAGTATATACTAGGTACTCCAATTAATATTAGTGTATCAAAGGATACTTGCTTTTGGCATTTTAAATGAATGGGATAATTTTCAGTCAAAATTGCCAATCATATCGCCACTAACTTAGTTCTCAGAACATCTAGTGATCCTGGTTCTTTAGTTATGACACCCTGGAATTGATTATAGAGTTTGCAAATACATCCTAAAGTGAAACACTTTTTATGGCACACACTCAACAATGCATTACTAGTTCAAAAGGAACTTTAATCTCATTGTGTCGATGGTGGTTTATTCTATGTTTAATATGGTCAATCTAAATCTCTCTTACATTTATCTTCAAAGAGAATTTTGGTTCCACTATAAGTTAGGTATTCATCTTATTATTTTTCTTAGTATGTCTTTTGGTGAATGGTTTTGAAAAAAGCCCAAATCCTTGAAGAAACAAGAATATGAGGCACTAATTAAGATTCTTTGGAGCTTGTGGGATTCCAAAAATCAAAAGTGAAGGGATTGATTACACGAACCAAATTATAAGTGGAAGTATAGTGTGAACACAAATCTGGTTAAGG
The DNA here is from genome assembly GCA_949634005.1 of Mallotus japonicus. Classification (NCBI taxonomy): domain Eukaryota; kingdom Viridiplantae; phylum Streptophyta; class Magnoliopsida; order Malpighiales; family Euphorbiaceae; genus Mallotus; species Mallotus japonicus. The sequence goes on from CATIWK010353774.1 coordinate 3,147, forward strand.
AAAATTTAAAAAATTTTCCCTAGCATGCAACCCCTGCATGAAAGGAAAAAACCCCAAATAACGCCAAATCATATCACATGTAATTTATACAACTAAATACATGCATGCTTAAATGGAAAATATTTAACAAAGATTCAATAACAGCCAAAACATGTAGTAAGTCAAGAGACCTATATCTAAGAGTTGAGTAACTCTTACAAACTCTAAATGTTGGTAGCATGCTCGACAAGCTTTAGGATATGGTTAATATAAATCTACAAGCTCCTAGCTCCCCAAGTGTGAAGCCTTTAGCTCAAAACACATAAGAAGCACTTGATTAACTTCAAGCCTTTGATGGAGTTTTACTTGCAAGCTCCTCCTTTGGAGACCCCAAAACATGCTAAAGCTCATTCCTTAGTTTGAATGATGTAGGAGTTGTTGCCTTCAATGGACGGATGAATGTAGCCTTCTAGTTACACAACCCAAACTCTATGGATGATGATTATGGCTAATGTATGAAACATAACTCTTTTATTTTACTCATACTCTTACTACACTTAGAAAGAAAGAAAGAAGAAAAAGAAGAAGAAGAAGAAGACTCAACTATTGAGAACTCTCTCTTATTTTCTTATGTGTAGTGTCTCTAATACGAAGTGGTAAATGGTGTATAGAGAACTTTCACTAACTTAGTGAATATGTGAGAGACTAATTTGCATGTGTAGAGATCATCCACTCACTTAGACTTGAGTAGAACATAAGCTATCTCATGTATGTAGATATTATCCACTTACTTTTTACTTTGAGTGTAAAATAAGCAATCTCATGCATGTAGAGATGCTCCACTAACTAAAGGTGCATGCTTATGGCACTTTATCATAGTGTCCTTCAACAATCATATCGTATGGAAGGCATGTGTCTAGGTGTCCACCATGTAAGCATGAGCATCACATACTTTTGGCTTTATAACACCCCCTATAGTAAGTGGACTTTAATTAGTTGGACGCATTTAACTATTAAATGGGCCAATCTCTACAATATCTTTTAGTTAGACATATTGGCTTTATTTAACACTTAAATAAGGCCCATCCACTAATACACATTAATATCCAAGTCCATATATCATCCATTAAGCTATATTTATATTGCCCATCTTATGGCCCATATCCAAACTAATATTGGTGGCAGATATCAATTTGGTTCTTAAACTTAATATCACATATTAAATTAAGTCTAAATTAATATTTAATCATATGATTAATAGTCCTAACCTTTGAATTATATTTCGAGATATGCTACATCCCCGCAAATGCACAAATCCAATTCAATTAATTTAATCAAATAATTAAACACTTTAATGAATAATTAAAATAATAATTATCATTATCAGTGCAATTTTTGTGTGTGTGACTTACTAGGTTCAAGTCTAAATGGCAATGAAAAATAATATTAACTACTAATATTATAGGAAACTCTTTCCAAGCTAAATGTGAAATCACATTTAGTTCTGATTAGTCGTGAGTAACCCCTAGCATAGATATCATGAATACCCAATTAAAAATGAATGCTATCCATAGAACATAATTGTCGTGCATTCAATGTCCCTTCATTATAAAATCCCGATATCAACTAGAGTCATAGTCAAGTCAAACTTTAATTGCCTTAATCATATGACCACATCTTTAGTTCAATTTTTGATAAAACATGACTTCTATTAGAAACTTCTTTCTAGCATAGAAACTCTTTTTGGCTAAGTCAAGTTTGACCTAGCCAAGTACTTATTCATCGAGAACAACTTAGATAACAAAGGATCTTATCCCGATTCACTCCTGGTAATGAATTCTATTTTAACCGACTGTTCATTCCTACATATAACTGACTAGAGCCACCACACGCCATATACCAATACGTGATTAGCACAGGTATGTAAGCGATAACAAACACCAACCAACTATATATGGATGACTGTGTCGCCTCAGGTCAAAAGACCATATGTACCACTATGTCCAAGATAGTGATTGTTGACAAAAGTGAATTTCCATGCAATCATATATTTTACATCACAGTTGAATCCACCCATCATATGAGTATCTATATGTCTATTCTGATATCTCATATCAAATAGCATGAGTCTCACTACCTCTCACTATCATTTCACATATCGATCAAGGATAATAGATAGAGGTGATAGTCTACGGATTAATAGTACCCATATATTAATCCAATGATGTACTAACTGAATTTGTTACCCATATTATCAACTTTTGATAATAAACTCATTTAGCATAATGTTTAAGGGTAAATACTCAAATAAACAAACACTTTATTTAAATGAATATTATAGTACCATAGGGATAAAATTACAATGTCATTTTACATTACAAGAATGACACTAAGGCACATTTATACTAACAAGAAGATCTTTGAACATAAAGACAATAATATTAGAGTTATTTCAACTTCAACAGTTAGGTTTCTTCAATAGTTCTAGTTGGCTAAAGTTTGTCAACATGGGTATCAGTGTGCCATCCCCTCTGTTCGGTATGCTCCTCTACCTTCCTAATGCAAGATTAACATGGACACCTCAATATGTTTGTATACTAGTTGTACTAGATTAGTCTACACCATCAGAGACTCATCGAGATCATTCCTTATCTTTGTAAGGCTTCGACTTCATGGACAGTGGTCAATAGAAATGGTTGATTGCAAAAGCTATCTAATTTTATCTCCACTTAGCTCAAAATGCAAGCTTTGTAAAAGCTATTTTGGAGAATTATGCTCTTGTGGTGATCAATATGTTATATGATAGTCGACTATATTTTTCATTAATCTCCAATATTCTTTTTGATATTTTGCATATTCGTACTTTGTTTACAAGTCTTAATATTGCTTTTATTCCTCATGGTTGCAATAATATTGCCCATTAGTTAGCTTGTTGGGCTTGTACTCTTAATAGTTTTGTTGTTTTGGAGGTTGATGTCCCTCCTTGCGTTAGTAGTGCTGTATAAAATAATGTTCATTTGAATTGAGTTATACATAGCCAATTTTCATCTATAAAAAGATTTAAATCCTCTAGTTTGAAGCTCGCAGTACAAATGTGATTCAATTGTTTTCTTAACTTGATCTTGAATCAGATTTTGATTTTAATCAAATCTTACGATAGAAACTTGATCTAAATACATTTGTAATTTGATCTTGAATCAAATTTGAGTTTGATCAAGAACACATCTTGTAGAACTTGATGAACACCTTTGAGTCTTGAATTTGCTAGAGTCTTAAAACATTTTTTTTTATGACTTGAAGTATAGGAGGCACTCCTATTTATAGGTACTTGTAGTGGTGGTGCAAGTATTTTGAAATTCCATGACTCTTATCAATTAATGGTAGGATTCATTTCGACTACTATGATGTAGTTTATTGACTCATTTGCATTATTATTTAAATATATAAATTTTTCTACAGTTATTATTTATTTATCTTATTTTAATGGTATGTTTAAAATAATTTAATTGGCCATTAAAATATTTAATTAAGATAATAAGCTAAATATCTAATTGGTTTAAAATCTATTTAAATTTATTAGACTTAAGTATTCAATTTGTCTAGTTAATTTATTTAATAGACTGAAAATATTTTATTGATCTATATATATATATATATTTTGAAAATTTAAATGTCTATAAATATATCAATTTATCAAAATTAATAAGTTATAACTGTAAAAAGGGTTAAATTTATTAAACTTTTGTTTCTTTTTGCTGATAGGTAGAACTGTGAGTTTTGATGTGATACGGACATTAATTAGTTCATTGGACTTCGATTATCAATTAGTAAAATTTAAACGAATTTTAAATTATTGTATTGAATTGGAACAATAAAGAAATTTCCTACTTAATATTTTCAAAAATAAAAATTATAATTAAACCACAACAAACCTTAAAGGTCGTCTTTTTTTTTTTTTTTTTTTTTACAATTAAACTTAGGGAAAAGCTCAGGCATCATCCTCATCACTCTCATTTACAACAGCAAAGTGAAAGAGAGACTATTACTATACTTTTGACCTTAAAAGAAGAAGTAATAATGAGAATGGTGGTGGGTGTGTAGCCCCCATCATGCTTACTTGCATTTACTCATATAATGATTTTTCTTTATGGTCTTTTTGACGTTGAAAAACTACTCCAATTATGTGCAATGCCCTAGTCGCCGCATGTCACGCTTCCACATCTAAACCTTTTTTTACTTAGCTAGCCAACACCCGCACGGTAACAACTTTTTTTTTTTGAAAAAAAAAAAAACAAGTGAATAATTTCACTTAAGTTGATTTGTTCCGTTTAAAATAAAGATGGAAATCGAAATTGAAATGAGTAATTTTAATTTCTAATATTTGATTTATTAAAATTTTATATGAATAAAAATGGATTCACCCATCAATAAAAATCATCAATTCCTCTTATAGGGAGTAAGGAAAAATTTTTCATTCCCATAAAATCAAGTCAAATTAATTATAAATTAAGAATTTATTTTTAAAAATTAGTTAATATTTAGTTCAATTCAATTAAAAATTCTTTTTATTTTCAAAAGGTTTTATCATTAAAAGTAATATTATATTAATATTTTATCATAAAGTAACAATGGTATAAGTAAACGGAATAGAGTAGTAAAATATGAATGAGATAAAATAATACACTAATTAAATTTTAAAAAATTACAGATAAATAATTAAAAGCATAATACTACAGAATATTTTTTTTATATTTATCCGTAATGATAATGTGTAAAACTGTTATAAAGTGAATCATCACAAATTAATTAGTAGACATATGGGAAGGCAAAAGAATAAAAAGGATTCCATTTTCATAAGCTTTGTAATTAATGTGGCTCGTTCCATACATATATGAGCCAAATGTGTTCTTTCCTAGAAGCTTCATTTTAATAACTTATCCAAACAACAGCTTGGGAGCCTCTCCTCTTGCCAAACGATAAATATATATTTACTATATTTTTTTTATATTATGATTGTGAATCAAACTTATTATTGTGGTATTATTCACTTATAAAATAGATTAAAATTTATTTTTTTAACAACCATGTAAGCTAATTAACGACATTGAGTAGAACGTATCGATTATCATATTGTACATTTAATTAAAAGAGCTATGTCAACCTAATTAAAAAATAATGACAAAAAATTACACAATTGTACTTTTATTTATATTATCTTTTTATCAAAATGTATTTTAAATTTTTAATAAATAAATAATTCATTTTCTTCTCTTAAAAAAAATAGTTGTGACCTACTAACTGGGGTTAGGTTTAGCGGAAAGGGGCTAGTCCCTCACTTGTGGCGAACCACGATTCGAATCCCAGTTTGAGAGAGCTTACACCCCGTGAGGGGTCCTAACCCGACTCGAGCAGAAATTAGTCTGAGCGTGGTACGGGTTTAAAGGTGCCCCCCACGGTTGGAATCCACCTAGGATGATCGTGCCAAAAGAAAAAAAAAAAATAGTTGTGACCTATGAGATACTGCAAGTAAAACTGCTAAAAAGGAACATGGCAAGTAGAGAATTGGTAAGTGCTTGTAAAGTGTGAGATATCTTTGGGCAACACAATAAAAAGAAAGCATAGACATAACAATTACTAGAAGCGTATAGTTAATGATTAATAAAAACAACATTTGTTGTGGTCCTACCCTTCCGTAATTCATGCCTTAATCAATTACCATAAGCTTTGTCTCCAACTTTTGCAGCTTCTTCTTCTTCTTCTTCTGCTTCTTTCTTATACTCAGTGTTCCATTTTGGTTTCTAAACCAATGGCTAAACCAAAGATGGTCAACACTCATTATCGAAACTTCATCTTCTTTATCACCTTCTTCACCATTCTTCAATGTGGCAAGTCATCTAGGTTTGGCTTAGAAGATGGGTTGTCCTGGCTCAATGAAGAGGATAGTGAAGTTCACATGGTACAAACCAGGCATGATCTATCAAACACCTGTGATTTTACTTCAGGAAAATGGGTGTATGATCAGTCATACCCTCTTTACGATTCAAGCTGCCCTTATCTTAGTACGTCAGTCACCTGTAAAAGAAATGGAAGACCTGATTCTGACTATGAAAAGTGGAGATGGAAGCCTCATGCTTGCTCTATTCCAAGGTACGTACAGTGTTGTTGCTCACTGCTTATGCAACAATTGAGTTAGCATTGCATGTTCAGTTCAATGGAACTGTTGAAGTACCTTTTTTTTGGGCATTTTTAGTTTTTTTTTTTTTTCAATATCAATAATTTTGTTTTTTATTATTGTTATTACATGAAACAGGTTTGATGCATTGAAATTTCTTGGAAAGATGAGAAAGAAAAGAATCATGTTAGTTGGTGACTCTATAATGAGGAACCAATGGGAGTCTCTTGTGTGCTTAGTGCAAGGAGTTATTCCAACTGGTCACAAGATGGTCAGCTATAATGGTCCTTCTATGGCCTTCCATGCTTTGGTAATATTCTCATTTATTACGCAACCGATAAGGCCCAGAAACCCAAAAAAAAAAAGATTTGTTTTAGACATGTCTATTTAATGAGTTATGTTTTTTTTTTAATAACAGTTTAGTAAATTATGATTAATTATAGGATAAAGATTTGTGTCACGGTCGCAACATACTACACAATTATTTTTATATCCCTAGTTTAAAAAAATTTTCATTTAGATTATTAAAAAAATTTGTACAGGTTTTGGGTGTTTAAATTCTTATACCACTGATTCATCTTTTTGCAACTTAGATTCTAGATTTAAAAAAAAAATTAGTTTTTTCATTTAATTATTAAAAAAAATTTACAAATTATGGGTGTTTAAATCCTTACATAACGGGTTCACCAGTGTGCAACTTAGGTTTTAGATTTCAAAAAAAAAAATTTACCAATACACAACGGATTTACCCGTGTGCAACCTATATTTTAGATTCCATAAAAAAAAAACTAAAAAATTAAATTTTCAAAAAAAATAAAATAAAATTCAAACAAAAGAACAAAAAGGTAAAAAAGAAAATTTTTGCTACCCGTAACCGTCACTGGTAACGACGCATATCTTCGTCCTTAATTCTATTGGATTGAGTAAAATGATAAAAAGGACAAAAATCTCTCAATAAACTATCAAACTTTAATAACTTAGGCTATGGTTATTTAATGAGTTAGTGTTTTAATAACTTGAACTAGTTATATGGTGTTAATATATATGCAGGACTTTGAGACATCAATTGAGTTCACATGGGCTCCACTGCTTGTGGAATTGAATAGAGGAGCTGGAAACAAGAGAATCCTTCATTTGGATATGATTGAGGAGAATGCAAGATATTGGAGAAATGTTGACATTCTTGTGTTTGATTCTGCTCATTGGTGGACTCATTCTGACAAATGGAGTTCGTAAGAAAATTTAACATTATTTCTAACTACATTTATGTTGCTGAACTACATATTAACATCTGCAATTTTAACCAAAATTTCAGGTGGGACTACTACATGGAAGGACAGTCTCTGATCAAAAGTATGAATCCAATGATTGCTTATCAAAAGGGGCTCACTACATGGGCAAAATGGATTGATTTAAATCTTGATCCTCGTAGGACCAAAGTCATTTTTCGAAGCATGTCTCCTAGGCATAACAGGTACGTAGCTTAGCTTTCCTACAAATCCTATGCAAAAATTACATCTCACATTAATAGCATAATATTTTTCTTGAACTTAAAATGTTTACTAGTTTGTCTCCTAATATTATAAATTAAGTATTTTGACATTTATATTTATAAAAAAATATGATTTATTATAAACATTTTTCAGCTAATTTAGGTGTCTAAATAGTTTTACTTCAACTTACAAAAATATATTTAGACATCTCAAATTGCGCTGTAAAGTGTTCGTAAATGTTATTTTTAACTAATTAATTGATATTTTGCAGGGAAAATGGCTGGAAATGCTATAAACAAAGAACGCCTTTAGAATTTTTCAGTCACCCACATATCCCTGAACAAGTAGTTGTGTTGAAAGAGGTGTTGAGAAAGATGAGATTTCCTGTATATTTACAAGATATCACAACAATGTCAGCTCTACGTAGAGATGGGCACCCTTCTGTTTATAGAAGAGCAATAAGCCAAGAAGAGAGGCAACACCCAAGAGACTTTTCTTCTGACTGTAGCCATTGGTGCCTTCCTGGTGTGCCTGATACCTGGAATGAGATGTTGAATGCCATTCTTTAGGTGAAGCATGCATAGGTGTCTGAGTGGGTAGAATGACTCTTCTACTAAAGATTCAGTATTTTTTTTCCTTCTGTTTCTTGTGTATTTATGTTAGAGCTTTTGTGTGTATGATGTTGCTAATGTGGGTCATGGTGATTTGTTGTGCTTGTCCCTTTAGGCTGCAATTACCATGAAATGATCACTAGGTTTCTTGCTGTTGTCACATCTTTTGGTGCTGTTGCTATAATTAGATTTAAACTTACTATGGTTGTTATGTCATTAACTGCCAATTTTGATATTATAGTGCTAATGTTCTACCTTAGCTAATAAAAATGCAATCCATTCCAACAAAATTGTTAGGCCACATGGTCACAAGCAGGCTAACACATACTTCCTGATTAATATCCAAATAAATTGTTTGAACACATCCAGACTTATCTGAAAAAAAAATATATATATATTTATTGATATAAAAAAAAAATCAAACATCTCCAACTTTTTGTAATTTTTTTTTTTCAATAGGAAGGTCATATAAGCTAATTACCGATAGATTACACAACAAGAGACAGTTCTTTTCTTTTAAATTGACGACCGTAAGATTTAAATTTTACTCCTTATAATGCCCATATATAGAGAAGAGTTATTACTTAAAAATTTAATTTCTATTTTCAATTTTTTAGCATAAATATTTTAATTTGGCTAATATTAAATAGATATAATCCACGACTATTTAATAGATATATTAATTCTATATATATATAACCGAACTAAACCGATCAAGATTGAAAACAGAATCAAATATTTTGTTTAGTTCGGTTCAATTTGATTGCTTTGGATCATTTTAGACTTTTGAAAATTTTAGACTTATTAGACTTTTGTAATTTTACATTATTTTAATAATACATATAAAATTTATTGTTGTTATTTTTATATTTAATAAATTTATTATTTTTTTAGAAAATCAACCAAACAGATTACCCAAACCAAATTTGAATAACTGTGGTTTGAATATTTTTAGCTCTAAATAATTTTTAAGGAGTTTTAAGTATTTAAAAACTGATATTATTGATCTAATTCAAAATATTAGCACTAAACTGATCAAACTGAACTATAAATACTTATACAAATTAATTTTATTTGAAGAATTCAGTTTGGTTCAATTTGACCATATTTTAACAATAAAAATCAAACTAAGTCGAATATATTTTGGTTTTTAAAAATTAAAACCGCAGTAGAATTATTTATAGACTAAACCAAACCGAACTGGTTTTCTGTTATTTTTGCTCACCCATGGTTTAAATCATGTGCTAAAACTACTTGATTTATTTTAATTGTTTCAATGAAATACAGAACATCAAAAAAATAAAAAAAAATCTACCATTTAAAATTAAATATCAACCAACATGATACTGATTTTTCAAATGCTAATCAGCACATCCTTATTAATAATCTATTGAATTGAATCCATAATAAACTGAGACATACCCAACTTACATTATTAGTTTCTAGCTCAATTAATCATGGGGACCAAACCTTTTCCTTAACTTAGCAATCTCTTTAGAGCTCAATCCAAAAGCTTTCTCCAAAAGCTCCTTTTCAATTCCTGATCCAAATACAGCACTTGGAATTCTTTGCAATCCAGGATTTTCACTATCAAAACTACCCAAGATAGTTGCCTTTTTATCTCCAACATTCATTTGGAAGTGCAGTAGGCCTCTTGGAAACACCATGACCTCACCTTTCTCAATCACCTTGGCAAAAACTCGATTCTGTGTGTCGACAAATCCTGAATAAAGTTTTCCCTCTAAAACAACTGCAATCTCAGTTGCTCTTGGATGGAAATGAGGCACGTTCACGCCACCAACTTCGAAATCTGCACGAACTAGAGACAAGCCTAATGTGTTCAGGCCTGGAAAAACATTCACATTCACAGGAATAGATGATAGTCCTGTGTCGTCAAATTTTCCAGGAGATTTTATCCCAGAAAATATGAAATCTTCTACTGTTGCAGCTGATGAATTCTTGCAAGAAACATGTTTTGCAGCATCCGTATCAAGCAGGCAAAAGTCTCTGAGAGGATCCGGGTCTGAAGCAAAGGTGACAGAACCTTGGAGCAGAAAGAGAAATAAAATTAGCACCCTTGTCGCCATTGCTTCTTGCAGCTTTCTTTTCTGGTCTATGGAGCTAGCAGCACTGGTTCTACCCTATTGCACTAAAGGACCGGCACATTAAAGTTTAATATAGAACTCTTTAAACTATAGTTTGCTTTATGAGAAAGGGAAAATGGATTAGTTGGGTGCAAATGCTGGTCTTGCTTTTGGCCATTTTTAATTAAAAAAAATGGTTAAAGCAAAAGATAAGTTGTGCTAATGGATTTGATAATTGAACCAAGCGTGTACCCGAAGGTATAATATTTCCAATACTTCAACTAAACTCCAGATTCCAACTACTACATCAGGCAAAAAGTAGCTCCATATTCCAGCCACCACACAGGGCAAAAAGTAACTGGTCCTATGTAGTAGAATAATTCTCTGCCTAGTATGCTACTCAAAATGTTCATCCCCACTAGTTCGAGTCGATTATACGTATCTAATCCAGGATAAATTCCTCTCGAAAGAGAAAATTGGAATTCTATATTGGCATGATTCCACATCCTGAGATGTGACAAACTCCTGAATCTAAACAACTACCACACCGCCCTTTTCGTTCAATTTTCTGCCCCCGCGATCCACAAATGTATAATGAAAAATTGCAGAAGTAATCCTTGAGAGTTGACATAAGCAATTTAGTCTTCTAATCTAGGTCTTCTTAATTTAATATGCATTTCTCATACCTTTTAAAAAAGGACGATGATATATGTCGCAGTAGTGGCCACAAAGAATAATTTTTTTTTTTTTTTTACACTTTTGCCTCTAAAAGTTTCTTTGATTTCTCATTCAAATGGGGGGAAAAAAAATTTCGCGACCCACAACAGAACTGTTCACGTTGTAGGCTAGACATAAATCTTTATTCTTTAAAAAATGAGTGTATATGCGCTTAGCCCTCCAATTTTTAAGTTACAAATATGTCTAACAAAAAAAATTTTGGTTAAAGGCAAGCACTATCTAATTTTGTTGAGCTTGATAGCCAAAACCCTTCATTTATTGTCGGTGTGTGTAAATGTAAATCAAACTACAAAAAGCTTTTTGCAATGACCTTTTATAACTAGTCTTTGCATTTGGCCCTATGCTTCCTTGAGGACATCATGAAGTGTGCCCTTGCCTTCATGATTACAGTGCTTGTGTGTGTGTGTTCATATGTGAATTCTTTGCTGCAAGTCTAAATTGCAATGACAATGACAATAATACAGTTTGAATTAAGGATCTTGTGATTTGAGCTCTAGCGATAGATTGGACCATAATCCATGTCTTACCTAACTGCAAATAATGTTCTGCCCTTGTTAACATCATTTCTATCAACTGCCAAGCACTTTTGGTCCACCCTTATTATGCAATTGTATAATGCCTTAAATTTAACCAATGAATTTTCCCTCAAGCACATTGCAGAATTTCTGTTTATCATAAGCTACCGTACCCTCATCACGCGTCAAACCCAAATATTTTCTCAAATAAAACATTAAAACAGGGGAAAGAAAAGTATTGCATTCCCATTAACAAAGGAACCAATCAAGTAGAATATCTTTCAAGTCAGTTACTTGAATGTGTCCAAATGAGACTATAAGAAGATTCAAGCAAAAGCAATGTGTTAAAAGAGACAACCAACTAGAAAATTCTAAAAGATACTTGGTTTCAAAATCATAATATATTGGATCTTGTCAAAATCCAAGAAACTGAAATGAGCTAGCAAATCTTGATATTGTTTCACTCCATTAAAAAGAGTCTTCTGTTATAAAAGATCGAACCTTTCTGATGCCAGTGCCTCCTGTCTTCAGCATTGCCAGTTGACAGATCCTCAAAAGTATAGCAAAACACAGGAAACAAGTAAATTATGAGGCACGGATTCTTAGTTTCAACAAAATTCCGTATTATTACACTGTTGAGAATGAACTATGGAGTCATAGGCATTTTGATCCACAAGTGTTATGTTTCAGTTAAGGACATGTCCTCAGTATCTTCAGACATAAATACAGCTTTACAGGTGACTTTAAGCTGAATAGGAATTCAGTGCAAAGACCATTACATTGTGTTACAATTGAAAAATGGCTCGCCCCAAATATTAGTAGCTATCCACATCTGTTTCTGGCCTTCGAAGGTAGTAACGCAAACAATTCACCAATACCTGCAGATTCAAAAGGAAAAAGAGAAGAATAAAGTGTAAAATTAGAAAGAATCGATTCAAAGAAGTTTGATTTAATTCTGGCTTTTATAGCAAACAACAAGATGTCCCATTCCAGACATCATAGGTGGAAGTCATCAATTAATCAGTTCTAGGCTTCTAGCATTTACTTCATAGAGGCAGGTAAGGAAGCAAATGAATTACAAGTTAACATAACCAAAGAAATTCACATAGTAAAAAAAAAAACCGTCAGTTAGCCAGTTACCTGAGACAATGAACTGTTTAATGCTGCTCCTCTGTAGCTGACATGAAACTTGTCTTTGGCTACCAATCCCTGGGTGTAACAAGAAAAAGCAAGTGAAAAGAGAGAGCAAATATAATGATCATGAAAAGCACTCAAGGGTATGTGGACTGTGTTTTTGGTGGTGGGATTGGGAGGGAAGAGAGAGAGAGAGAGAGAGAGAGAGAGAGACTTCTGTTTCAATCTCTGCAGATTCAACATCAACATTAATATCAGCCATGATTTTGATCATTTCTACGAGTAATCCAGGTCGATCTGCTGTATCAATGTAAAGCAAACTGACAAAATAAAGATTCCATTAAGTTAATATGTTGTGAGAAAAAATAAATAGATATTACTTCTGACCATAGTGCTAAATTAATATTCTGCAAAGATGCACACCTCCTCTTAGGTCCATCATCTTTGACATGAATATGAGTTGCAACATCAACATCAAGCTGTCATAAGTTGCAAAGAATAGCTCAAGTTCGTGAGCACATGCGAGATGTATCTACTAATCTAAGAACATTGTTTGTGTAAGAAGCTTAATTATGTGCAAGTACAGAAGAGACGTTATATCAGATCTATATAGAAACGATTTCCAAAAAAAAAAAAAAAAAAAAGATCTATATAGAAACATATACTTTCTGATTCAGTTAAGCACTGTCATTAACATAAAACTCAAGGAGAAAATTGTGACTTACTAGATGTTGTATGCATCTCTCAACTAGAATATGGGCTAAAGGGTTTGTGGTATAATTCCAAGAAAAATAATCAAGACCATTCGGACATTGTTTCATGATTAAAAGAACCTAATTCATCATTTTCTTCATCACCTGGGGTAAGGTAGCACATTTTCAATTATCACATCATAACTTATACAATCAACTCAAATCTCAGATGAGAGTCACAAACCATCTTGCTGAAGTTAGGTTTTTCAGTTTAAAATTACAGCAATATCTAAATTTTGGTGGTATCATCATCAGGAGGCTGGACACACGCAGGAACACCCAGGCATGCATGCATACGCACAAACACTAAGGCACTCGCAGGAGCATGAGCACAACACAAGGTGTCAATCCTCACACATAAAATAAAATGAGACATCAATCTTCAACTAACTACGGTAGCAAAAAGAAAAAGAGAGCAAGAGCAAGGCGAATGTCAATCCTCAACCAACTAAAATGACATAAGCATATCAACAAAATAAAACATATTAGTATGTTGACTGCTACTATAAAAGATGGAAATACTATAATTTACTATTTAACATTGAGTGGTGCTGAATGGCAAAGTTAGAAGGTTACAAATGTCAAAGTCACAGCAAAATTCAAACTAGAAGTATCAATCCTTTCACTGACCCTCTATGTCAAAATTTGGTAGAACTCTATTAAAAAAATTTTACTAAATTTCATTGAAAGTAAAATATTCAAGAGAACGAGTAAGCCATATCAAACGGGTCTCTTGAAGATCAGACAAGCACAAAAGAAAAATTGCATTAATAAAATAAGTTCCGTAAATTATAAAAAAAAAAAGTGTAACAAAGTACTTTTTTCTCAGGAGCTTTGATTCCAAAAGCCTCACCCATAGCAAGTTGCTCACTAGATTCCTGGCAAGAGAGGCCAACGAAACAAATTCATTTGTCATAAAAACTGTAGATTGTGAACACGAAGTTTATGTAAATACAACCTTTAGCATTTAAAAGATAACTTTATTTAGGAAAAAAAAGTGGAATATAAAAGGAACAATATGAATTTAGTATACATACTGGATGATATTTCAAAAGATTGTTAATAATGGTAAGTCGAATTCTCTCTAGCAGATCAGGATCTTCAACCTTGCGCCCGCTATCTCTAGGATAATCAAAATCAATCTCTAAATGTTAAGACTTGCAACAAGACATACAGCATTTGTAATTAGGCTACTATGTTGACATATGTAAATATTTTAAACGTCTTATGAATTTGCCACATGCAGATTGTTGCTAAGTCAAATACAATTTCTTATCGTCAAGGGAAAGGAAGAAGAAAGGGCTAGGGCTACAAGTTTATGAAGAAAAAAAAAAAGCAAAAGATTAACCAAATGAGTCTATTGTATCATTTTTAATTTTTTATTGGAATCGTGTTTTCTCTCAAACAAACCAATTACTGACAAAGCATCTGAAACATGCAATTACCTTGGCAGTTTGCTCTGGGAAACTAATACAACCACAAATAAGGAGTGCAGGCAAACTATAGGCAAATGTACAAAAACATATGATAAGCTATTAACCTATGATTCTGTAAGAAGTATTTTCTTCAATGTATGATGTTGACATAACAGCCAATTCTGACAAGATTTCTGACTAAGACTTGACTCCATTCAAATTCAACCTTTTTTTTCAACAAACTTATATTCAAATAAAAAAGTTAATTCATAAAACTTCTTTCACCCAACCAGAAAGATACCCCAAGAGTAAACCATAGAGCAAATGGGATAGATCAATGTACACAGTTAGATATAATTCATGTACATGGCTGCTGTTACTTCCCAAGGAAATGTGACTACTGATTCGGTTGACTGCATGCATAAAAATGAGGTTACATTGTCCAATTAATAAGTACAGGACAATGAACAAACCAGTCAAGAGATGATAAAACCACTTCACAATTTTGAAAACTAGTAAGAATGTAGGATTATGTACAACACAAAGTCAAGAGGCAGAAAAAAAAAAGAACAGCCTTGAGTAAAAAGCAACTCACAAACGTGTAATGAAGAATTTTATTTGCTTGACAGATCCTTCGGTGACAACAGATCCCTTTGCCACATCTAATCCCAAATCCTTCAAGGCCCTCATCTGCCCTATGATAAATCAAGAAGATTAAAAAATTGCTATTCCAATATGTCGTAAGAATTACATAACCATATTTAAAGGAAATGAGACCAGTTTCAAAGCCTGTCATCAGGGACATTTTATACCAAGAAACAATGTATGATGATGATGATGATGAAACCACATGTATTGTGATCAAGAAAACAAAAATATAGACTGGAGATCCAAACATGTCTGCCAAAGTGTACACTGGGCCTGATGTGTAATATCAGTCTAAAGCAATTGCATTGGCTGAAGTCTTCAGAATGGTTATTGTATGCAAAAGCGCCCTATATCGGCTGGGGCATTTTTAAGGAAACAGAGTAAAGAGTGTGCTTCACAAATAATAGGTAATTAAAGACTCTGTTTCCTATATGGACAATAGTGTTTAATGGTAAATGTTTATCTAGTAGGAGAAAACTAAGGTGATTTCAAGAAAAAAAACTTCATATCTGCTTCCCAATGGGAAATCATTCTCCAAAAATTTACAAAAAATTATCACTAGTATCACAAACCACAATTGTGTCTCAATGACAATCACAGTTTACAGTCGCTTTTTGGTGTGTGACTTTTTCATCTATTCAACAACAAATGAAAATATATGCATTCCTTGCTGACCCCAATCATCTTGTGTTTAGTTGTTTCCAACCACCAGAAAACATTTTCCAATTGATTTTCAGTGTTGTCATAATAAAGAGAGGTAAATAATTAACATTTTCAGGAGGAAAAAAAAAACATAGAAAATAATTCACATTGACAAGTTACATAGATGTAAACATAGCCTAGCTTCCATTCAAATATCTATATACACTTCAGGTAACCTCAACATTCGCTGTGTATGAAAAGAAAAATATCATCAAAATGAGACCTTTATAGCCCCTCTGCAGCGTGGAAAAGGCCATTGAATAATATGGTATGATGTGTGGAGACTTTAGCATTTGTGAGAGGGCCAACTACCCTTTGCATAGCCAACAGCTCAATGAGATACATGCTAATGATAATAGCAAATTTCAGTACAGCGATTGTGTAAGTAGGAAAAAGATACTTTACCGTATCAATGAGAGCTCCAAGACGATCTCCAAAGCTGACTTGTACAATTGTTGCATCAGAATCTGAATCTTGGTCTATAAGAACCACTGGCATGGGAACATCATCACCATCTTGCTCCAAATTCTGCAAGCACCATCATACCATAAATTACACATAAAAGCCTGCTGACCAGGGTTGTACTAATTTAAAAATGGTTTAACATATTTCCAATGAGAGTTGTACTTATACCATTTTTCCAATATCAATCTGAAATGAATGGAAAATCAAATAATAGCATATCTGTATATTAAATGAACTTTTACCAAGCATAAGCCAAGAAACATGGGTTCCAGATCCAAATTCCAATAGTTTCAACAAAAACACATACTGAAGAATCACACAACAAGAAGTTGAGGAAAAAGGAGAAATCATAGTGTAACATAAATTCCTATTCCACAGTCAATATCTACATAAAAGTGAGAGAATAGATGCAATATTAGTATCCTCTCAACATAAGGGAACAGCTGAGGTATTGTACTAAAATGGTAAGCTTCCACCAACAAATTTATTACGTGAATCATAAATGAAAATACAAAAATTGACATATAATAAATAGTTAATGATGAAGTCCACATTCCAAACTAGTTATTTAATGAAACACCGGCTTTATAGTGGTTCATGTCCTACCATTCTTTTGATGCCCTATCTATCCCACCTTATGTGCCACACTTCTACAGGAATAGTGTTAGAATTTCATGACAAATATTAATGTGTGGCTATGGATGACAACAAATAGAAAGATATCATGTCAAACAGGATGACTACAGCAGTACAAAACTCTTGGGGGAAGTAGCATTTCCATAAATAATATACTTTCAATTCAAATTAACAGCATAGCAGTTTCTCTCTATGCCATCATTGACAATTTGCCACAAAGATGTCACTCTTCAGAATCATTTAGACTCAAATACTTCCTAGTCAAAAGCTAGACTGAAGTCTTTTGTGTACTATCTTCAAGTGAAGACAACTATCTAAAACATTTGGTTATAGAATTTTAAAAATAACTGCAAGCTATTGAGATGCAAAGAAACCCTACAAGTAAATAGTCAAGCCAAAATAACCCATTAACATCTATCCTATTAATAAATCTTCAACTATGGGGATCAACAGGATCTTAGGCATCTCTTGTGCAGTGTAATATTCTAAAAGTAAGGACAAACAAATGCTTAGTGCTTGTGTCATTGACAGTCTTTACATATTAGTTTCTTAACTCAAGGCTTTCTTTGGACACAAAACAAGCGATTCGATTTTTGTATATATAAATGCAGTTAATTCAATTTTGGGTCATTTTGGTTCGGTTTTGACCAAACCGACAAATAGCTCTCCTGGTCTCCCCTACTACCAACCAATGCAAATGAACGAATCTCCATACTTAAAAAAAAAAGAAAAAAAAAACAGGAGCCTATTTTACACCTTCATAGGGACAACGGTAGGCTAAAGGGCCATAACTCACCAGCAATTGGGCAATGAGAAGACCATCAACAGCTACCCCTATTCTTTGTACAAATATAATATTGACTTCGCATAGTACTCCATTCCTTTGTATGTGGACTTTCTAGATGATCTTCCAAGGAACTAAAGCCAGGGACATATCTTCCCAATATCTATTTTCTTCACTGTTATACCCCATGCTCCTACTCTCTCCTCCCTCAACCCACAATTGATTAAGGATCAACTATCAAAATTTGAGAGTTCGCACAAAAAAATAATATTGTGTTAAAGAATGAATTAAAATCCCTGGCCAATCAACTGAAATCTTAAACTACAGATACATGAACTAAGGCAAAAGCCTACACTTAGTTCCTCTTAACTACATTGATAACCAACACTACAAATTGCAAATACCTGATATGAATCACTTGCAAATTCAGACACAATAGTAGACAACAACAACACCATTACTCCAATCAAAGCAACCAGAGATGCTCAATGACTCCAGGAAATGTATTCAATACAACGGACAAAAGGTCATTGTCATGGTTGGAAATAACTATACCCATTTTTCCAATTGATTTGCTTTTATTTTGCTCGATTAAAGCTTCCTCCCAACACTTAAAACAGACAGAATGGACAGTACCATGGTTGCGTACCTACTACACTCGAAGAGATGGAAAGGAATTATCCTATGAAACAAGTAGCTTGACTATAAGTATTGGAAGTTATCTGCTCAACAATCAGCCATTCCTAACTTAAACCTGATCAGATCTAACGTCCAGATAAATTTTGGCCTAACCAACCCAAAAATGTCAATGAAGGCCACAACCTTGTACAGAATTTACTAAAATAAATAAACAAATAAGGTCCCCACTAAATCTTGAAATTACAAATTAGGTGATTAACTTCACCAAGGTAGGGCAGCTTCATCTTTCCATTAGTCCTCCACTTCTAGACTTAAAATTTGCACCGCCAAAAAACAAATGGAGATTCATCAATTCCCTGCCACCTTTACAAAGAATTCATACAAACAGCTATTTAGATAGAGCAGTCCAAGCACATTATTTACCTAATCTTCTCTCTCATCTTATGAGAAGACAAACTAACACATACAGAAGACTGATTTTTAAGTAACAATGAATCAGATTTGTGAAAGAATTTTGGCAGTAATTCAGTATCATACAAATGATCATATTTATATTTTGGACAGTTTCCCATGTTGTCAGTGAGTATCATTGAGATGAACCAAGAGTTTATTATTGCTTTATACTATTGGGCACAAACTGGTCAAATTAAGACTCAACTCAACTAATCATATCACTTCCCTTCAACAACAATCCGATCAGCATTTGCAAGTGGTTAAAAAAAAAGCCTAGAAAGCTCACCAGTGGGATTGAGCTGGCAGCATTTGTATCATTGGTCTTAGCATACAAAATGATCCTGCTAAAACAAACAATTAAATCAGCCATCAGTATTACTAAACAATGGAAACGCAGCATAACAAAGAAAACCAATTCACAAATGGAAGCAATGATTTTAGATTATGAGATGGGTGGGTCTACCTTCTTCTGGAGGATAAAGGAATTTGATTCTGGGAACGAATGAGAAAAGAATTACAAGAGGAATAGTGATGATTGTGAGTGACCAACTCCTTTGATAGATGAGAAGAAGAAGAAGAAGATAACAGATTATTAGTGAAAGCAGCCATAGAAATGGAAAGTTTTCTGATGAGAATTGTGGGGTGTTTTGGAGGAACTGAGAACTGTTAGTAATAGAAAAAATGGTGTGGCATCATCTTTGCTTTGCTGTGTCCACACTGACGTAATTGCAGTTCCAGGCCACGTATGACTGCCTTCTTTATTCTCTGAGAATGGACAAAAGGGGTAGAATAAAATATTGGCAAATTCTTACCCAGGTCTATTACACGAAATCAAATTTGTAACAAAGAGCCACATTTTCAATCATAAAATGTAAATAAATTTTATTATTAAGTGTAATGTATTTAGTGTAGGTAAGAATTTTTCATAAATAAATAATTTTTAGCTCCCTTACCCTAATTGATACATTTAGAGAAGAGGTATTTTTTAAAGAATTTATCAAAAATGATCTATTTTTAAACTTATTTATTAAAATATACCCAATTTTTATTTATTACAGTTTTATTTTAGCCTCTCTTCTTCTTATATTTTTTTTTTATTTTTATTTTTCTTTTACCTCTTTTATTTTCTCCTTTTCCCTTTTTTCTTTTTTATTTTTCTCATCTTCTTTATTCTTTTTTTTATTTTTTTA